>JAVDPK010000137.1:533615-554819 GCA_034780415.1 Cichlasoma orientale | reverse complement strand
GTGTTGTATAAGCGCTTTGAGTGCTCCAAGAGAGTAGAAAAGCGCTATATAAGAACTAGTCCATTTACCATTTAAAAGTAGATAGTAATGGATTTTCCTTTCTCTCTCTCACACACACACACACACACACCCTGCAGTGCAGCCCATTCTTTCCCCTTTTCCCTCTAAACTTTTGATTCATTAGTCTTCAGCCTGATGTCTCTGGGCTTATGTTTAACCTAAATGCTCCCATGTGAACATTCCATGGAGCCATAATACGGTGTTGTGAAGTAAATTTTTAAAGATATGTAAAATAATCCCATTAGTTGAGTACAGTGTGTTGGATTAACATTCCTTGTTAATTTGGGCCTAGATTTAATACCTAGTTTCTAATGGGCATGCCACCATTCACTTCACCAGTCACATATATAGTGTTTCAGCTGCAGCTATACTCCTAACATACCTCACTTAATGAAATGGTTTTGTCATGTTTTAACAAATACTGCCATTTGCTCATTATGAGTTAATTAGCTCCCTAGCTGCTATAGCTGCTGGTAACATGAATGAGTAATGCAGGCTTGATTTGCCTGAGTGGGTCCCACTGTACCAGACTGGAAAATATTTTCACCACCAGTGTCCATGATGCATGCGAGATCAATCTGCTAACATAACAAATGAAAGGTTACTCCGAAGAGAATACATTTATGCCCCTACACATGCTATTAGTCCTTGATGTGCCACCAGAACACCTCCATACGTTTGAGTAAGCTCTCATATTTTCTTCAGGCATCACAATGTTAGCAGCAGATCCTTCAGAGTAAGGGCAAGGTTAAACTCGCAAGGTGAGTCTGTCTTGGATCCCAATTCAACTCAGTTTTTTTCACATCACACCAAAACACAACAACAGTCATCTCAAGGTGCTTTATATTGTAAGGTAAAGACTCCACAATAATAGAGATAAAAAAACAAAAAAACAAAAAAAAAACCAACGCTCAGTCAAACTGCATTTTTACAGGAAGAAATCTCCGGCTCAGGGAGGGGCAGCCATCTGCCCGAGATAGGACAAAAGACACACTGTGAAAGAGAGCCAAAGGTTAATAATGATTAAATGTAAAGTGTATACAGTAAAATGGTGTATAAAACGCATAGATTATTCAAGTGTATCCCCCAGCAAGTGCTACTTTGATATTTGGTCCTCAATTACATCAGTTATTTTTCACCGCAATAACAATGATGTTTATAACAGACTGCCCACTAAGATAGGATGGAAACCTCCTTGCGTGACCTCCAGTGACCAGCTGGTTCCCCAGAGATGAGTGTGTAGCGCCCTCAGCGACCATTTTAGGTCACAAAGAGATTGCACAGGCCGCCTGTTGGGAACTGTCTCAAAAGAATTGTGGTCTGACGTGAACTGACTGCAGTCACTCTCACAGATTGATTATGATTGAATATGATTTTCCATAGAGCCAAACTCACCTGTTAGAAACTGGTGGGGACGGTGTGAGGTCCTGAGGATAGAGATTCAGGTGGAGTGCAGGATTTATCCAGAGGAGAGCTGCTCTCTTACAAACTATTCCATGGTATAAACCTGAAATCTGCCATGTGCCATGTGTAGATGCATTTTGATTGACATTTCAATATGGCACGTGTGGCTCTGATAGAGAGAAGTTAAAAAAGAAATGAATGCCCTGCGGAGAAAAGACGGGACCTTTTAATTATTAACTGATCTCTGTGCATGTGACTGAAAACCTGAAACACAGCTCAGTTCAGTTCTGCTCAGTTTCAATAAAATACTGATTATTACTGGAGAACATAATGGCAATCAGCTGTAAATAGGGTGAGGACTACAGCTTTGAGCCATCGACCTGTCACACTCCAGCTATCACAAATCCCACAGCCAAAGTGGCACATACTTTATTTCAGCGTTAAATGCTCTCCTGTGAAACGTTTGCACTGTTAAAGGAAAACTCCAACAAATATGTATGAAATAAGGCCAGCCAACCTAAATATCCGCGTCCACGCCTTTCACTCATAAAACTGACGCTGTGCATCGTCACTGAATCCTGACAGCGACCTTTTAACACCAAAAGAGAGTTTTGTTGTGGTGTAGAGTGTTTGCAGTTTTGGCCCACGGAGAGTTGTTTTTGCAGTTGATTTCATTAAATATGTATTTAGACGTCGTGTCAGAGCCCGCACGGGAGCCACAATACAAAACTCATGCAGGCAGCCAGGACATTGTTTTAGAGTGAGACCATGAATTTGCTGAGTTTAAGACTTTCAGTTAAATTATAGAAATTGGTCCATAACTCATCCAGCTGTGTAATGCCACAAATCACTTTCATGTAGCTTCTCGTCTTTTTCTTGTAGATCTGTGATATACAGTATTGAAATGTCTTTCAAAATGCTGCAATTAATGGGACTCAGAAAGATAGGAAGTCTCTTAAATTAATGTCTGAATTTTACCTTATATAATACTGACTTTATTAAACACCTGTGGTATGCGCACACACACAAAAACAAATGATGGCTATGTGACACAGTTACTGTCTAACTTCAATACCCGGATGGTCGGGATCTGAGGGCAAATGATGTTTCATGTTCTTCTGCACACTGTACGGGTTTACATGAAAGAAAGAGAAGACAAATCCAGTGAGGTCAGAGCTGAAAGCAGCATGTACGAAGTGATGAAGATGATCAGAAATATGTCTTTTATGTCCTTAACCCATAAGAGCCCACACCCATTTCTCCTTGAAGGGAAAATTTATTCAGAATTTGAAAAATGTTTTTAATTAAAAACTTATTTCAGAATTTTTCCACAACATGACAGTCTGACATTTCATCACTTTTGCTCAGTTATAGTTGAATAATGTAAACTTGTCACTGTAGTGAAACTGCCTCAGAAACAAATTATAACGCAAACGTGCATGTGCGTGTGCACGTGACTGATGTGCTCTGCTGCTTAAAGAGACAACACTACACCTCTGCTGTAACTCTTTAGTCAGTCCTGACTCTGAGGACTGCACATATCACTGCTCCCCAATAATAATATTTTATTGAAACAGATCAGAAGTGAACAAAACTGAACTTAGCATGGAGCATCAGAGGACCCAACGCAAGATGCACACGAGAACACTTCCTGTTTTCCTTTTTATAGTGAGCAGAGCGGGTTCCATGCTTCAGGCTTTTAATCACATTTCTACACAGAGATCACTTACACCAAGAAATCATCGCTGCTTGTCATTTTTAGCAGTGCTAGAACACAGAGCAATATTCATGTTTTTCTTTTGCTTCCCGTGACAGGACAGAACATATTGATACAGGACCAGTCAAAAGTTTGGACACACCTTCTCATTCAATGCTCCTTTTTGTTCCTTCATTGTAAATTAATACTGAAGTCATCCAGACTATGAAGGAACACATAAGGAATCATGTATTTTGTTCTGTTTAACTTAAAAGTGTTAAACAGACCAAAATATGTTTTAGATTTTAGATTCTGCAAAGTCAGCACCTTTTGCTTTAATTACAGCTTTGCACACTCTTGGCATTCTCTCAGTCAGCTTCATGAGGTAACCTCCTGAAATGGTTTTCAAACAGTCTTGAAGGAGATCCCAGAGGTGCTGAGCACTTATTGGCTGCTTTGCCTTCACTCTGCGGTGCAACTCATCCCAAACTATCAGGTGATCGTGGAGGCCAAGGCATCTGATGCAACACTCCATCACCCTCTTTCTTGGTCAAATAGCCCTTACAGAGCCTGGAGGTGTGTTTGGGGTCACTGTCCTGTTGAAAAACAAATGATGGTCCCACTGAGCACAAAGCAGATGGGTTGGCATGCTGCTGCAGGATGCTGTGGCAGGCATGCTGGTTAAGTGTGCCTTTTAGTGTAACCTAAAATTTTTAAATTCATGTAAGCTAATTTATAAAAGTGAAGAGAACCAATTCTTTAAAACTGTTCTAAATCAAAATATATTGGCTTTATTAATGTAAATATTCTACTAAATCTAACCTGAAAATGTAAAGTTGATGTAAACCACTTTGAAATGTTTGAGCATATTATTTTTTAAGTTGTCTAAATACGTTTTTCATAATGTATATTAAAAATAATCAAATAAGCATTTTAGAAACTTATAACATTTTGATTTAAACACAAAACATTTCTTTACATAAACATTTATTGTTCACTGAACATCCAAAACATTACATTTATTGCCAATTTATTTATTGAAAATCTATAAACATTAACAGGCCTTTCGAACAGAAATGCTCTTTGCATTACAAATTGTTGTTTTTTTTTTCTCTCTCAATCAAAATGTCTGCAATTTTAGTTAAGATACTTTGGAATGGGTACATTTTCAAAATGGTCAACATAAAATATGTTATCGAAAATAATACAGTGAGAGCTATTTCAAAAGGAATTATCAGTTCCATAACTTTCAAACATATGGGTGGGGAAGGTCCACCCGTATGGAACAAACACTGCAAATCCAGTTGCTCTCCAGTTTCTCAGCACAGTGACGATGTCTCTAATCTTAGGTCGTTGTGCAATTTGAATCTCTGAACACGAACCTCATAAAAGGTAAATGAATGTGTTGGATGTAGAAGAACCAATGGAAAAGTAAAATCAAGTGAGTAAGTCAAATTCAACAGCTGTGAAGTTGGGTACTCAGCCTATAAACCTTTGGGGACATATTTTTTTTCCACCAAACTCCATCAGAACTTTTTGACAGAATTTAACAGTGTGCTGCAGATTTTTGGGATATTTTAGGTTGATTGCATATATGAGCCCAAAGAACATGGCAACAGCTGTTGGACCAGAAGGCACATCATTCAGGACCTGTGTTCCATCGATGATTATCTTGATATCTTTGGGTGGATGGAAAGGATCCTCTCTCCCAGTGACAAAGATTGCCATGGTTTCCAGCTGCAGTTGGCCATTCTCCTGCTCATCCTGCAGACACACCAAGAAAAAAAAAATTATGACAACTAAAAGAGTACAGACCTCTACCAAAGCACAACGGCCTTAATATAAACAGTCTCATTACTTTCTGAAACAGTGGACAATTTACCAGATATACTACAACAACAAGAGTTCTCTGTTAAAATTAAATGTATTCCACCACTATGGCATGCTGTTACTTCAATTTGGGCCCAAATACAATAGACAAAAATAAGAATATATAGAATATATAAAATATAGCAAGGAAATAAATACACCACAAAAAATGGTATGTGGATGTTGCTTGTCGTAGTGCAACAGATCTCCTTACCTGGTACGCTTTAAAAAGATGCTCAACAGGTTCACCCAGGTAGATCATCAGAGCTTTAAGGACAGCTTCTCTTTTGATGGTGATGTCAACAGTCTGAGTAAGAACAATTGCTATTAATTAAAATCTAACTCACACCTACACAAAACAACTATTCAGCTATAAATCCCACTGAGTCTTCTCAGATACCTCATGTATAACTTGTAAGGTCCTGGTGGTCTGCTCTTTCACACGTCCTCCCTTGCTCCTAGTGACCTCCAGCAGTTTGGTGGAGTGCTTGTCTAACTGTGCCAAAAACGTAGCCTCCAAAGGAACTGTTGTAATTAGCAGGAACTCGGCATTGATCTGCAAAACAAAAATGAGCATGCAGACAGAACTGAAACTTTCTTTCAAAAACATCTATGGGATTGATCATACTGCTTCAAGCGTTTTTGAATGTGTAATTAATATTAATAAATGTATCTCTTCTCAAAAATTGCTTATCTTTATTCCTACAGTATAACCATTAGTACATGAATGAGAGAACTGCTCAGAAGAACAACAACAAATCATACCTCTTCCATTAGGAAAAGTGCCATCTCACCTAAATTTCTTCAGCGGTTGGCTGCTTATGATTTGAGTGTAATATGAACATAATTCTAAACAGGGTTTTATTTGTGTTTAACAGTGTAAAAAATAAGTAAAATAAAATAAAATAATAATTATGGCAAGGTAAGGGAAACTTTAAACCTACCTTTTGGCTAAACGATTTATGTGCTAGCGCCAGAAATGCAGCTGGTGACTAGCTGTGCTGCATGCAATATGATGACATGCTATATGACGTTCCATGATTAATTGTGTTGCTATTTGAGTTATATTTGAGTCAATTAATTGCTGATCAGAGCAATTCATAGCACAAGGTTTCCCCGCTCACGCCCTGGAACAGGGTAAAGCTATTTCCGTTCAGATTTCACAACGTTTTATCAGAGTTTAACGCTTACCTCTCAACAGAAGCTGCCCCTCTCTTCGATCCCGATCTCTCCGTTCAGTAACAACTTCGCGCCAAAATGGAAGCTCTGGGGTCAGGCGGAAGTAAAACTATACCGCCAGAACTTAGTTTTAAAGACTGCGCATGAGCAAATCATACTCAACCTAATAAAAGTGCTTTCATCAAAATGAAAAATTTCACTTTGGTGCCCTGCTATTACAACCATTATAGTCAGGTAGAAAAATTAAATTCACCCATAAGCATAAATTACACCGCTTAGTTTAAAAGAGCAAACTAATGTTTTTTATTTATTGGAATCCAAAAAAAACCCAAAAACATTACACTAATGACAGTGCAGGTTTACTTTTTTCAGTGCACCCACTGACCCTGAACTGGATGGAAGGGAACTGACTGTTCATGACAGGCCAAAACGGCCTTGGGATGTGCCCAGTCTACCTCTGGCTCTGGGATAGCACTACACCTCTGACACAGAGAGCAAGAGATTTTCGATTTTTTCCATTTATCACAATTTGCTGCATGATCAGAAAGAGAGTGCATGTAATAGACAACTTGACCAAAACTGACAGAAGACTAACTCCATGTTATTGCTGGTTTATCACTATCTTGACTGTAGCAAAGTTGCTTTGAAGACAGCAGCTGATTTTGAGTGATCACAGATCTGGTCCCCATCATCAAAGCAACCAAAGGCAAGGAGATCACAAGTTGACTGAACATGGTTGCACAATTTTTTAATACAGTTTTTCAAAGTCCTTAGTGTCACCTGAAGGACTGAACTCCCATCAACTCCTCCAGCTCTTGTTGATAAGTAACAAAAGGTTGCATATTTTGATGTGGAGTATTTATTCACAAAACTTAATGTATTATAAAATTCAATTTTTATGTTATTCAGCAAACTTTTAAGTGTCACATTTTGTTTAACCTCCTAATCCCTTGGCTTTTTTGATAATGCAATTGGAAAAAATAACCAAATTCAAGCTGTTACAGCTCATCAACTGTCAACAACCTTGGCTTTTTTGAATAAGAGACACTTGGGAATATTTTGAAAGTCCTTATGCTCCTCTGTCCCCATCATTCGACTCGAGTGAGATTTGAAAACCTCCAGTATAATGAAAGTGAGAGTGACTAACAGCCTCATAACACTCGGTAAGCACTGCTGCTATTGAACCTCTTCTAAATCTTTTCAGCTCTAATTCTACCAACATAAATTATGTGAAATGATGCTGCATCCATTTTAGTGATAGTAGTACTTTGTCCTTCAGTTGAACCATTTGGAGATCCACATGTGTTGTACAGCTTTTCTGCATCACGACAGACAGCCTAACTGTTTAATCTCCACTTCAGATCTCCACATCTTACCTCAGATGCAACAAAGTAGCAGGACAATATATTACTTTTGTTGAAATACAAAAACAAGCAGGAAAAACAAGCATTTCCCAAAAGAAGACTGGACCCTATTCCAGGAAGCAGGTTCAAAAGCATACTCTGAGAAGATGAACTCTGAGATCGGCAACACTGAGTTTCCTGTTCCAGAACAGCTGATCAGAGTCAGTTCAATCAACAATGTTCACCTTGAGTTACGGGATGCACGAGTGAGGAAAGAGAGCCATCATCAATGGAGCTCCAATACGAGGATTCACCATAGCAACGGTTAAATAAAGGACAGAGCCTCCATTTTTACCCAGTAGATCGAGGAACATACGTGTCAGTGTGGAGCATGACGAGTCATTTTAATCAGCTTGGCCCACTCTGTCATCTTCATAGACAAAAGTTTGATAAAACATGCAGTTTCTTTTATAATGTCTGCTGTCATCATTTAACCAACTTTTCGTCAAATTTTCATCAGATGAAGCTGGAATACTAATTTTGCATTTGATCATTTTTCTAATTATTCAGCTGCAACCTGACAGGGCAAAATGCAGGAGACCGAAACTGAAGATAAACCTGGAGAAATCATATATAGTTCACTGATGAACCTGTGAGATTAGTGACCCACACAGCAACAGACCAAAGGGGCCCTCGGGTCAGTTTTTTATTAAATGAAAATAGTTTTTGCTGCAATTTATGACAAAAAAAAAAAAAAATTAGTTCAGTTGTCAAGTATTAAAATCATTTTAGCCTCATCTTCACTCAAACATTCACATCATCACCACGATCCAGACATTCTTCCATCAGTGACCTTTTACAACACGACCAATGATCGATCATTGATCACTGATCAGTGTGCTTTATACAACATGCCTCATTCACCCATTCACACACACACACACACACACACACACACACACATTCATGCAAGCACTTCTTTCTACGCTTACGTGCTTTCTATCTACAGTAACATTCACAAACATTCATAGTTCAAAGGTTGCGTCGGAGAGCAACTTGGGGTTCAGTATCTTGCCGATACTTTGGCCTGCAGACTGGAGCAGCCAGGGATCAAACTGCCAACCTTCCAATTAGTAGGTGACCTCTTCTACCTTCTGGGCTACAGCCACCCAAGACAAGACAAGTGAATGACTGTGAAAAAAAAAATAACACACTAACATCTAACTGAGATTTCAGTGCTTGTAAAAACATAAAAATAGCTTTGCAGCAACTTCATGAATGAGGAAATAACTCGGAGTATCAGACGGTTCAGGGGCAGCAGGAGGGGAGGAGTCAGAGACATTCTCAGGTTGGTTAAAACCTGCCAGTGAGCAGGTTAGGTTCACAGAGTCTTTTACCATAGTAACTGACTCAGAGTTGAAGTTAACTCTGTTTCTGGAACATAAAACCAGAGTTTCCCTCATTTTTGGGTTATTGTACGTTACTGTAGCGTCACTGTTTAAATCACACTGATCTGTATAAAGGTTTAGAACTCACTGATCAATGATCGATCACTGTCGTGTTGTAAAAGGTCACTGATGGAAAAATGTCTGGATCTTGGAGATGATGTTTGAGTGAAGATGAGGCTGAAAAGATTTTAAGACTGAACTAAATGGATTTAAAGTGACTTAAATGTTGCCTGCTGTTTGAAAGATATGGCGCCTGAAATTCAGAGTATGAATCTCAAGATGATGAAAAATGAAAATCGGTGATCACAGGCTCTATAACGGATCAGCAAACTGTGTCTGAGTTCACCTGCACAGCAGGAGGATCCAAATGGATCAGGAACAGAGATACAGACCGGATCAGGTCCAGATTCAGTTCTGGCACTACCAGCTCATCCAGTCCGGATGCGTTCATAATAGATTCATTTTCCAGACACCATCTGCATTCTTTAATTACAATGTCTCATCCTCCCAAAACTGCACTGAAATATTTAAACCCTATAAAGCTGAGACATTCATTATAACGTGTTTGCCTTCAGCTAAACATGAAACTATGACTGACCTTTGACCTTTAACAGTAACTCAGTGAAACATCTCTGCTGTGGCTGTCGGAGAGCCGTCATCTATCAGTGAAGCTGATCTTAGATCAGATTGAAAACGCTTAAACTGGAAATATTAAAGTAATTTTTCTGTAAATGTCATTTTTAACCAGTAATAGCAGAAATAATGAAATCCTCCATTTAAGAAAATGAATAAAGTGTGGCTGCTATTCCATCAATAGATTAAAGTGTAGTTGTTGAATAATTATTTAAACAATTAAATGGTCACAAACTGAAGTGTCATAAACAGCAGCAAAAACTGTTTTTATTAAATAAAAACTGGCCTGAGGTCAGCTCCGCCCCCTCGGTCTGCTGCTGTCAGTAAGTAACACACAGATCCGTCAGTAAACTCAGTCTGAGCTGTTTCTCCATTTTTATCTGCACGTTCTGTCTCCTACATTTTGTGCGTCAGGTTGCATCTGAAAAATCCTAATTTTAAAATCAAATGTAAAATTAGGATTCAGTTTCATCTGATGGTAATTCATGTACATGACGAGAGCAGATATTATAAAAGAAATAATTTATTTTATAACACACTTTTATTTTGTCTGTGATGATGACAGAGTGGGCCAAGCTGATTAAAATGACTTTTTTCTCTCCTCCTGTTTTTTAAGATAAATATCATCGTCAGCACCGATGTGTTCATATTCGTCGGTCCACACACACACATACACATACACACACACATACCTCAAAGCCTCTTCCAAAAGGACACAGAAAATAAGACAAACTGCTGAACAGCCAACACTGGGTGTTTCTGCTTCACTCTGCCACAGACAATGCTGACATTGGCATTAGTCTCACAAGATTGGATTTACAGGTTCTTGTGATCACTATTTTAAACCAGGTCATGTGCTTTTTGGTCATATTTTTCAGCAAAACTAAATTTATATAAGAAAGTAGGAACAAGCAACCCGTATGGCCGTTCAGGTTGGATGAAACTGGAGATTTTATTGTAAAGAAAACAGTTTTATTTTCTTGCCATTGTCCCTGTAATAAGAACTTTTTGGACAACCAGCAGACTGTAGTGTTTTACATTTGTGTTTACTATGATGAGCTTTAATAAGTTAACATTCAAAGCTTGAAAAATAAGAAAGACCTAGAACAGAATGTCAGCATTTGTTGGTCGTCTCAGCTTATGTCTAACTATGAGTGATGACAGACGCCTGAAATCGTCCCTCTACCTTGAATAGCATCCTCAGTCATTGATCATCCCTCTCTTGCTCTCAATTTCATCTGAAGATAAAAATCAAGCTTGTCCACATTTCAGAGATGGCATGGATGATTGATTGGAGAAAACACTCGTGGTAATGGTCTGAGGGAGTTTCGACAGCATATGGTCCATCAAATTTGGCAAACTTGTGCAGCGCTGAAGCAAAGTCACCTATGCCTTCAATTTGAATCTCTCCTCTCTCATTTCCTTTTTCTACTCATTGAATCCCAGCCTTGTTGTGTCTTTCTTGCCGTACTACTGTTACAATTGAGTGGTTATCTTGTCTTAGCAGCAATGCTCGCACAGTACAATACTGATGTCAACCTTACTTTCCTGCTCTGCTGTATTATACCATGACTTCTTTCTTTATATGAATATAATACAGTAGAGATCAGCTTTGATAGCGAAATGAAAGGCTGAGTTTTTAAAGGAAAATTGCAAATGAATGTTTTCAGTCTGAAGGCTTCATACTGAATGTTTTGCACAATCCACGCCAAGCATGTCTCACACTTCCAAGGTGAATGCTGGTTAGGAAAAAAGACTGCATTTTGGTTAAGTGTTTGCTTGCAATTTAGTTCATCTTATCCTGTGAATGAGATGTACAGTAGTCACTGGTTTCTCAACAGATGTCATGCAGGCATTGTTTATGGTATCAAATGGTGAGGCTGTTTTCATTTCCAGGGTGTAAAAACCATTTTGCCAAGAGTGCCCGTGTCTTAGACATGTTCGAGGTGTCCCTTGGCAGAGTTATGTGACCTCATTGGGTTATGAAATTATGCAAACAGGGCATTCACTCCCAGCAATTTTTCAAAATGAGGGATATTTTTATGAAGAGCCATTTTTTCACTTAAACCAGTCTTTTTCTAAACCTAGAACCTAAAACCAATTAGTTTTATTTTGGTAAAACTTATCAGTAATGAAAGGGAAAGTAAAAACGTGTGAAAAAAAAACAAAGCAGTAAGTAGGGAAGAAAAGCTAAAACAAGTGCAAAGCACAAAGATCAGAACAGAATGTGAACTACCCTGTCCTGGATGATTAATTATGTTACTGCCAAACCTCCAGCATAATATACTTTATTGGTCTATCAAAAATTCAATATCAAAAGCAGCAACCAACAGAAAAATACAACTTGATATATGGGAGGCAGCATCTTGCAAAACTGCATTATTAGATTCCTTCAAAGGTGCTGAAATGTCAGTGGAAGGATTAAAACCCATTACACAAAAGCCTTGATTCTGAAACTCACAAAATTAAAAGGTAGTTATTGAGACTAGTGTGGTTAACCAAGTCCAAACTGACAAAACTTTATTAAAGACTTGGCTCGGACAAATAATGTGTGGAGGAGGTCTAAGGATCTCAGGGTCTCGTTTAGAAGTGAGGAATAAGGGGAGCAGGAGATCGAAAGATGGATTGGGGCCACAAATGCAATGATGTGGATACTGCGCCGGTCTGTTGTCGTGAAGAGAGAGCTGAGCGTGAAAACAAAGCTGTTGATTTACCAGTTGATCTACACCCCTACCCTCACCTATGGTCATGAGCTTTGGGTAGTGACTGAAAGAATGAGACGGCAGATACAAGCAGTGGAAATGAGCTTCCTCCGAAGGGCGGTCGCCTCTCAGAGATAGGATGAAGAGTGCCGTCTGAGGGGCTCAGACTACAGCCGCTACTCTTCCACATTGAAAGGAGCCAGTTCAGGTGGTTCGGGGATCTGACTAAGATACCTCCTGGACTCCTCCTGGGTGAGGTGTTCCGGTCATGTCCTATAAGGGGAAGGCCGTATGACAGACCCAGTATATGCCACAGAGATTATAATCTTGGAGTCATTTTTGGACAGGATATGTCCTTCAATGCACATATTAAACAAACATATAGGACTGCTTTCTTGTATTTGCACAGTATCTCTAAAATTAGAAACATCCTGTCTCTGTCATGTAACGGTGTGTGGCAGGCAGGATGAGGACCCCAATGCAGGACACTTGACTCCGGAGTAACTCAAAAAGCTTTTACTGCTGGAAAAACACAAGGCTGAACTGGGCGAGGCCAGCAGTACAAACTCAGACACGTGTTCACAAGGAGACACACACACAGCGACAACTAAGACGATGACGACTACAAGGACGCGACAACAAGCAGGGGAAAACACAGGACTTAAGTACACGAGGGTTGATGAGGGAAGCAGACACAGCAGGGAAACACAGGTGAACGTCACCACACTAACGACGCAGGACCACAACAGTCTCAGAGTGATGTTGTAAAACTAGTTCATTCATTGTTTCCACTGTTCCACTGATGACATCCAGGTGTGTATGCCCATCAAATTAAACAGCAGAGATCCATGGGAGCCTCTGCTGAACTGTCTCAGTGACATTAAGTCCTGGATGAGAAACAATTTCCTAAATCTTAATGAAAACAAGACCGAGGTTATATGCTTTAGTAAATTTCACCCCTCAAGCAACTGTTCTAGCGCTCATTTGGCTCCTCACTGTCATGCTGCTGTGAAAAATCCGGGTGTTATTTTTGATAACTATTTTCAAATGGATAAGCAAAAAAGTGCAGTTACTAAAAGTAGTTTTTATCAACTCAGTCATTGCTAAAGGTAAAACCTAAAAGTTATTCATGTTTTTATTACTTCTTGCTTGGACTGCTGTAATTCCCTGTACTTTAGCACAGATCAGTCATCTGTGCACCGCCTGCAGGCAGTCGAGAATGGAGCAGCTCATCTTTTCGTCCCTTCATCGCTCCCTCTCCGTTTTAGAACAGATTTTAAGATTTTATTGCTTACTTTTAAAGCTTTAAAGGGACTGGGGCCTTCATATCTGTCTGAGCTGCTTCACAGTCACATGCCTGTAAGAGCAAAAATTTTCAGATTTAAGTGTGGTTCTTGGGGCTATATATTTTAATGTGCAGCACTTTGGTCAACTTTGTTGTTTTAAATGTGCTATATAAATAAACTTGACCTACAACCTCAAAATCATCCAAAACCAAACTAAGAACTGAAGGCTCAACATATACGTGAATACAGAAGGAAACTCGTTCTTAAACAGCAAAGCTAGAAAATAAACCCATAATACAAAGAAACAATTCTCAAAACCGAAAGGAATCCTGAACTCACAGAAAACTCCAACCACGGGATCCAAGATCCAGGAACCACGACAGTAGTAGCTGACTGGTGTAGAATCCTCAGCAATGAGTTCTAACAGCTCATTATATCTATCAGCTAATTAGCTGTTCGTCATCACAGGGACAAGTAGTCCTTTAGGACCATTGAAGAAACACTTTGTGTCCTTTCAAAAGAGCTAAAGCGCTCATTTATAGCTTTGTCAAACTGAATTCTAATGATGGTACACCTTAATTTGCTTCAACAAAATGTTGGTAATTAAAATCAGCTGGGTTCTGACTCAAGGATATTTATGAAAAAAATAAATAGTACATTTTGTTTTTCACACTAAAGTGCAGTCTGAAAGCAGGAAATAAACTCTTAATCATTCTGTACCCTCATTAAACACAACTTGTTTAACGATGTAGTGCGATGTCGCAATCTGACTCACAAAGGAATGTGATGAAAAACCAATATATTAATCAAATAAGTCATAGTTAATGTAGTCATTATGTTTCAAGGCAGGCAGGAAGAGATCTGGATTTAGACTTTAGGCTTCAGAAGGTGTGTCAGCTTTTCTCGTCGTTTAACCTTCTCAGGTCTGTGACATCATTGGTGATGACTGACCCTACCTCCAAAACCTAACCTTTACTCTATGTTTTTAAAGAAAGGACAAAGGATTTTTAAAAAAGAAAAAAAAAAACTTTTGGATGTGTCAGAACCATGAAATAATTGTATTTATTGAACCTTCTGACAATTAAAAAAAAAAAAAAAGCTAAATAGTAATTTGCATATATTAGTTTTAATCATATTTGCTACATCTGGCTTTTTTTTTTTTTTTTTTGCAAAAATTCCTTGTGCAATTTATTTATTTATTTATTTATTTTTTTGGTGGGGTGGGGGGGGGGTCACGCTGATGATGTAGATGTCTCATAAACTCACAAAAATTCATTTGTTAGATATGGTACACCTGTCATGAACCGCTGTGGCAGGCAGGATTGAGGGCCCCAATGCAGGACACCTGGACATGGACGTAAACTCAAATAACTCAGCTTTATTGCTGGAACACAGGACAGAACTGGACGGAGCCAGCAGCATAAAATAGGAAACACACTTGATAACTCGACTCAGACATAGAGGTACACAGCGGAGAAAATCAGTGATGATGTCACGGACAATATATACACAGCAGGTAATGATCAAATGGGAAACAGCTAGGAGGGAAACACAGGAAGTAAAACTGAACCCAAAGCACAAGGACCAAAACATACCAAAATAAAACAGGAAGTAACCCAAAGACCAGGACTAGGACACAAGAACATGACACAAGGGCAGGAAATGAACAAATACTCAAATCAAAATCCAGCAAAAAACGCTGGGTCAATGGACAAAGGATCATGACAACGCCAGGTGTTAAGGGGTTAAATAAAATATGTGCAATGCAGAAGTGCCAAAAAACTTCTCCACTAAAAGGTAAAGGGGCTCTAAAAGTGAGTCAGCCCCCATAGACTCAAATCTTTATTTTATTTTATTTTGTGTTCCTAAAACACAAATATAGGTATCCTGGCTTGGTCAACATTCCCACAGTGAACAGATAGTTCAAGAGACATGCATACCTGTCAAGTTTTGTATTTGAAAATAAGGAAAATTTTCCGCCGCCCGCTGCAAGCCGCCCCACCAGCCCAACCGAGGTCCAGTTGTTCCGCGTGTGTTCCCGCTGTTGGCGCTAACCTCGCGAGAACTGCCACCCAGGCTATTGCGGGTGGCAGTTCTCGCGAGGCTAGTGACAGAATTCAGTTTGGAGAGGCACAAGAATGCTTTTTTTTAAAATTATTATATTATAATACAGGAAATTTATGGGAAAATACTAAACAGGAGGACGGCGGGACAGAGGGGTAAAATCCGGCAGTTTCCCGGCCAAAAGGAGAATTGACAGGTATGGAAATGGCAGTGACAGCTTCAAAGAGGATGATGAATCTACTTTGAACTCCATGGCGGTTGCTTGTGTCACTCATTGTAGTTCAGTTATAATTTAAATCTGACTAAACATTTAAAGTATAGATCTTTTTGAAATCAGAGGGCAAAGATGCCCTCTTGCTATGAGATTTGTAACGTTTTTAAGTTTCCCTTATAATTACAGTAATCCAGTGGCATTTGTCTTTCCATTTATGGGTAAACATCTAATTGCTAATTCAGCTTTAATGACATAAATTAGCTTTGTACTACATATTCACACCGGAGGAGGAGAAACTATGCTGTGAGACTTTGAAAACCAGTGTCTCATTGCTTTGATGGGTATGCCCAATCTCTGTAGCAATTCTGCAAATATCACAGCCCAAGGGAACCATGGAAACACACACACACACACGCACACACACAAACACACACATGCAGATGAAGCTGAAGCATACAGAGCCAGAAGGCTGTATTCTAATAACTTCTAATAAATAGGGGGAAGTTAAAAGCTGTCATTATGCAACATTAGAAACATTTCATCATGAATTTCATCAGAATGAACAGCTTGATTTAGGCTTTGACTCACATTGTGTTACACATGGGAACAATCACAAGTATCAACTGTGAAATTATGCAAAGTGCAATTCAAAAGTGAATAACATTTGCAATAACACAGAAACAGCTTTGACTGTGACAGAGCAGTTTTTATATGATGTTTTAACTACTAGTTTCAAGAGACAATGCATCATTTTAGACACAGTCGAAGAACGAATTTGGAAAAAAAAAACAGATCCACATCTGACACATCTTCAGCATATCAAATCTCAATTAAGAATGATCATTAGTGAGCAAGAAGGGGCAAGATAATTGGCTCACATTTGAACGCTCATTAGCTTATTAACTGTCCATTAAAGGTGCCATCAGTGCAGTCCCTTTAAACTGCAGGTGTGGCTGTGGAGAGGAAGGAAGGGAGACAGCTCACTGCACTCCGCTAAAAGATGAAGATAACAGCAGTGGCACCTTATTATACTAAAAAAAATATATTGTACATATTTCGTTGTAGTACAAATTAAGACAAGATTACTACATGGTGAAAATGTGTCTTTATGCTCCGCAGCACTACACTAATAATGAGAGCAACATTGGTGTATCCTGATTTCAAACTAAACATGAGAAAGGCTGGACTCCTAAAATTGGTGTGCTACACTGCAACATCTTTACTTCTCATTTGATTAGTTTTTAATGAGTTATACATGGTGAAGATTAGTGCATACTTGCTCTGTTTCTTCAAACTCTTCAGTCTTGAAGTTAATGTTTAACTAAAGTAAAACATTATTATAATGTTTAATAACTTGAAGTTAATGTTAAACTTCAAGTCATTAAATTAGTAGTGTTGTGATCATGTAAGTGGTATTTAAATTTTGATTTTTGTGAAGGTGTGTGTAGGGTTCTTATCCAGGGAGCTTTCCAATTTTCCAAAATCCAGACTGGACAGCATTTCTTTAAAAAGCTAAGAACTATCAATTATTCTGTCAAATATGCTTCATTCACCATTACCTGTTCAGGGAAATTAAACTGGTACTCCTAATTCAAATTTTAGAGCACACCCATTAGATTAAAGCGTGTCTCGTCAGTTGAATTCTTATCTTAAAATTTGTGCCCCAGTTTTGGCAGACAATTGATTTATATTTTGGCAATAAAATTATCCTGATTGAACTATTAATGGTTTCTTTTGAAACATAGCTATTCATTTGCAAACAGCTATTTCTACTTGATGTCCCCAGCAAGTTCTGAAATGGCATTTTCCCTATTTGATTATACTGAAGGACAGAAATTTTGCAATTTCAATCAGCAATGTCATCGTCTCAATGCATTATCATCATGTGAGACATGTTTTATCTTTCAAAGCTGTCTTGACTGAGTTATGATCTGCAAATGACTTTATTTGTTTTATTTATTTATTTTACTCAGAATCACCCAATCATAAAATGTACCTCAGCTTGAGCTTGTACATGATCCAGTTTTTGGTCTCTTGTTATGAGTACCAGTAACATTACCGTCTTTGGAACAGTAGACGGCCAGAGCCTAAGATCAAGGCAGCACAGAGGGAAGTTAGCCAGTTATCAGAGCTGCAGAAACATGTGATAAAGAAAGGGGTACCTAATAAGTACAGGAAGCTGTCCATACCTGAGGCCTTAGAAACTGCCAAGCAAGCAGAAACATTTATCTTTAAAAAGGAGGACTTACACCACAGACCAGTGCTCAGTGAAATCTCTGAGCACTGGTCTGTTATCAGGAATTTCACTGCTGAGGAGGGACAGGATAACAGTGTCATCAGCAAATTTTTGTTTTGTTTTGTTACATTCTCTACTCCCCTGCCTGACCTATAAGCAAACTGAAGTGGGTCCAGATAATCTTTAACTTTAGATAAAAAAGACTTCCTTAACAATCTTTTCATATTACTTCATAACTAATGAAGTAAGGGCAACAGGCCTGAAGCCATTCAGAGACTGAGTGGCCTTGCTTTTGGGAACAGGAACAATGATAGAGGCTTTCTAAAGCTGAGGGAACCTATGAGTCTGGAGAGACACGTTAAAAAGAAAACAAAAGATGTCTGGCAGCTGCAGGGCAAAGTTTTTATGGCCTGCTATGTCATCAGGACCGAGACTTTTCTCGCCTTAGTCTTCTGAAAGAGATTAACAACAGTTCCACAATCAATGTGTACTGTGACGTCTGAGGGAACGTTTTTAAGTGACAGATGAAAAAGTGTCAATAGACTCCTTTGACCAAACCGGAACCAAGCGTCACTCTGGCTTGTGTTTCTTCAGAACAGGTTTGTAGGATGGAGTTTAATAATCAACACAATGAACCAAGTGGAGCTCTGCTTAAGGATCTGTAAGTGTCTTTCACCGTTCTGTAACACAAATCCAAGGACCTCGTAAGTCGAGTGGGACACGTCACATATTGGTAAAATTACCAAGTGACATCCCGAGCCTGCAGTGGTTAAAATCCCCCATAATAAAGGCTGGAGAATCTGGGGGGATTCCCTGAAGCTACCGCATGGTTCTCACAATAGCCTGAGAAACTAGTTCCACATTAGCCTTGGGGTTTTAAACAAGGGTAATACAAAGCTGTGGAATTTCCATTGGCAGGTAAGAAAGGATGCAAAGACATAGTCAGAGGTTCAATGCCGGGAGAGCACAGCGTCTCCCTGATGAAAATTGTGTTGCACCACTTTTTATTCATGTAGAAACACACTCCTCCACCAAGTGATTTGCCTGCAAGTCATTATCCTTCAACCATGTTTCTGTCAGTGCCCAGACACAAGCATTTTGTACTCCACCAGATACCTTACATTGGCCTGAAGCTCTTCAGTTTTGGTGCGGAGTGACTACATTTGTCATCATGATAGAAGGCCCTGCCATTTCAACCTCTGGCGTACACCACCACATCTCCCCTGCTTCCTAACCCCTGATGACTTGTACTCCCAGCCTTGATTTTCCATGGAGGTTCCTCTCTGGAGAATATCCATGGGCAAAAACTGCAGAGGGTTCCATGAGGCCCACACTTGAGTCCCACAGGAGGAGGAGGAAAACCTGGCTATGCTGCAGACATGCTTGGTACTCACAGAGTCCACTTAAAGTGATACAAAAGTGTCAGAAGGACCAAAAAGTTTGCAACACAAGTGTGACTCATGATTGTTGCCTTCTACCATTCACACCCAGATTATTAAAAGGGGTTAATAGGGATGATAAAACTGTGTTTAAAAATAAAATACACACAGTACACAGAGAGTGTGCACAACTACTGCTGCCTGTCGCCTGTCGCCATTACCAGCGCTATGTGGTTATTGTAGGAACGAATAGGAGTCGTAGATCAAGGCAACCCAAGCATCCACCAGGTAACAGGAAACATTTACGATTAGGACTAGAGCTTAACCTGTGGATAAAATCCAGCCAAGAAGAAAAATGACTAAATGCTGAAACATTTCATTTTAGGAGGTTAGGGCACTTCCAGATTGGCCTATAGCAGCTCTCTCTTCACTGTATTCACAATGACATCTGTAGGGTGACGGTGATAAATTGACACAATTGGCTGACAACTGGCCAGCACAGTGTTTTCCTCTTTGCTTCCAAAGACATATTGCATCACTGGAGAGCTTTGTGTGCATGCCACTGGAGACAGCATAGTTGGGGCAGTAATAAACAGTACCTTGTCTTTGTACAGTGAGTCATAAAGAGTGGACAGCTAGAGTATGTGATGCACAGGTCCACTGGGATGAACAACAACAACAACAAAAGAAAACACACACAAAAAAAAAATAAATCAACAGAACCAACAAAAATAAGTTATTTTAAGAGGATGATCAGTCTATTGGGGGGGGGGGGGGATTTTTTTTTTTTTTATTTTATTTTTTTTTTGTTTTAAAAAAGTGGGTTCCTGAAGACTGAAGTGCTGACACACTCAAAGTACATTAATCAAAGGGGAGTATACAGTACTGTCTGAATGATTTATAAGCACTAATAGCATGCCATTTTTCTAGTGCTGGGACAATAATAACTTGGTCAAACCAAAGTGATGGCATTTACTCTCTAATTGGTTTTCAGTACCATACATATTTAGACATCAAGAATCAGGAAATATGAATAAATCTTGCTAATGCGCTCATCCATCCATTTTCTGCCACATATCTGGGTCCAGGTTGTGGAGGCAGCAATCCAATTTGTGTAAATGGGGAGTCTTCTTCACACACAAAAGTTAATTATGGAGATCTACAGGTTTCAGTTCTAAGACCAATTTTATTTACACCATACATGCTTCCCTTAGGCAGTATTATCAGAAAGCACTGCATACAGTTTCATTGTTATGCAGATGATACTCAGCTTTACCTGTCCATGAAGCCAATCAATTAGTTAAACTGCAGGAATGTCTTAAAGATCACTGATGTTACTACAGAACTGTATCCCAGCAAAGCACAGACTCCACATAAATATATAAAAAAGTACTGATGTGTCTTCGAGCAGTATTTTGCTACTAGCTTGCTAGTAAGAAAGCAAGCTATGGTTAACAACCAGTTAACACTGGGTATCATACAATTTGTTCGCATTAACATTAGGTAAGACGTAAAATATTAGGTTTTATTTATAAAGACTGTCTGGCCAAAGGGGAATGTGACTGTCAGGGATAAACTATAATACTATACTCTTCTGCCCTCAGTTAACTGTCATGTAATTAACCTAGACAGCGAGCTAAACATAAATGGATTCAGCAATGAGACGCTGTGACGTGGTCTTTTGGTCTTTA
>JAVDPK010000137.1:484323-496487 GCA_034780415.1 Cichlasoma orientale | reverse complement strand
GTTCCCTTCACTGGAACTAAGGAGCCGAGCCCAACTCCTGAAACACACCCCCACACCCTAACCCCCCCCTCCACCAAACTTTGCACTTGGCGCAATGCAGTCAGACAAGTACCGTTCTCCCGGCAACCGCCAAGCCCAGAGTCATCTATTGCCAGATGGAGAAAACATGTCTCCACTGCTCTAGAGTCCAGAGGTGGAATGCTTCACACCACTGCATCCAACACTTTGCATTGCGCTTAGCTGTGTTTGTGTGAATGGGTGAATGAAGCATGTTGTATAAAGCATGTTGAGTGCTTAGAGCAGAAAAGCACTATATAAGCACTGGTCCATTCACTATTAATAAAATAAACATCAATAGACATCCAGAGGCCAACCACCTTGGAGTTGAGAGAACTCAAATTGCTGACAATACAGCACAATGAGCTATTTCAAGACCATCAACCTGAAGGTTCTGTTGGAAAACACTTGAATTCTTTAGTATTTGTAAGAAAAAGAAAATACACGTGCCTTTGCAGGGGAAAAAAAAATGTTAGGCACTTTTTTTTTCTCTGCCAACAACTGTCAGAACGAAAAGGTTATTTGTGAGAAGAGACATTGTGGTTTTAACCAGCCCTTGACTCTGGAACTGTATGCTAGCCAGCTACAAGAAAATCACAGGCAAGCATCCAGATGGACTCTGTCAGTGTAGCGACTTAAAATCACATCAGCATGCCATGTTTCTTCAAATAAATACAGAGATAAAAGGAAAGAATTATTTAGGAAGTTAATGATCTCTGATGTCTTTTTAAACAGCTAGAATTGTATCCTTTCATAATCAAAGGCACAATGCTGATAGCTGATTTCCACTTAGTGGCTGCCCTGCTAATTTGCATGTTGTAATAATTTACTAGTACACCCAATGAACTATTTCTTAATGTTAGTTATGACTCCACTGTGATTTTTCTAGAGTACTGAGTCCAAATCTCTCATATGAAAAAGGTTCATCCATTTAAAAAAGAAATGTCACAGTGGATAATGTCATCGTTTTGAATCTTGATTCCTGCATTCGTGCAGTTCCATGTAGTACTGTATGTACACTGTGTACTTACTAGTACTTATCTAATGCATACATTTCCACAGGGTAGTATTGTATCAAATGAAGCAGGTAATATTTTACCACTATTGTCACACTAGCTGTCACATTTTTTGAACGTCTGCATCTTCTGACCAAACAAAATATTAGATTCTTTAATCCTAAAATAACTTTAGAGGATCGCCAATGTTGGAAGTTAATCCTGTAAAACCTGAACCATGAAATAATTGCCAGAAAATTCTAATCTTTTGATTAGATGTGTTTATTGAACCTTCTGATAAATGTTTCTAAAAAAAATTAAATAAAACTAATTGAATATTAAATTGCATATATGAGTTTTATTTTGCATCATTGCATCGTGAGAGCACCTGAGAAGATCATCGGGCCTGCCCCCAAGATATCTATAACACCTGCCTCCCCCAAAAAGCCCTTTGTATTGCTGTGGACCCCACACACCCGTCACACACCCTCTTCAGCCAGCTGCCATCAGGGAGGAGACTGCAGAGTCTCCGGGCTAGGATGAGCAGACTAAGGGGCAGCTTCATACACTGGGCTGTCAGGGCACTCAACTCCTCCCTGCTCTGCGTGGCCAAAACACTCATGTTTTTGAAATGCTTTGTGGTGGTTTTTGCTGAATGTTCTGCAGTACATCAGGAGGTAACTCTATTTACCATCTCACACCAGGGGACAAAGTCATAGAGCAACTTAACGATTGTTAAAAATGAAAAAAAAAAAAATTCCTCACCTGACCTTCTTCATTCAAGTTTAAAAACTATTATCTTCAACTGAAATTTTTGTGGTTGTAGCCAGAGACGTAGGTCTTAGGTCACTTTACATGTTCTGCCTTTAAATCTAACCAGCACCTCCCAGAACTCAGAAGACAGTAGTGTTGTCAAACACCATTTGGACACAGTTTATTCTGCTACAAAGGAGAATTTTCAATAAGACCTCAATGTTCCTGCCAATGAAACCTCTGAAGAGGCATAAACCACGCCCCCTTAAATCTGCACACTGAACATGAACTTAAAGTGAATGTGGACACAGAATACTGGCGTAATTTCTAGTATCTGAAATATAAAGATATAAAGAATTTTCTAAAACTGTATTTTTGACCCACTCAAAGTGGTTTAATCAAATGAATATTTAATCTGATTCCAGTATTTTGGAATACTGCAAAGAATATCAGCAAACATAAATACCGTACTTGCAACTGTCATTAAAATACAATGTCTGTGAATGAACCTGCCTACATTGAAGAAAATCAGAGCAGCCCGACAGCATGGTCATGGTGGTGATTGAATCTTCGCCAGCTGTTAATGCAGTCTGCACACTGACAAGATTCCATAGGAAATAAATCAAGCTGAAAGGTCACCTAGCTCCATCTCTTCCTGCCAGCTTGAGCAAGCACCACACCAGCTCCAGCTGAAAGCAGTGGCTAAAAAGTCATTGCTTCCCTTAACTTTGTCCAATGCCTTTATAAGTCCTCCGGCCCTTCATGACTTATTTGTATATATCAAATGCAAGCACAGTTGAGATAATGAGTCTCCACTTTGTTGACCAGTGGATTGGATCAGATCAGACAGAGATCACATGAGAATTTGAAAGTCACTGGAATGGGTGCTGAAAAGGGGGACTACGATCATAACTTTATACATGCTCTGCATGCATGAATGCATAATGAATGAGATGGATGAAAATGGAGGGAAAAAAACATATTTGATTGTTGAGTATTTCCATAGCATCATTTGGAAACAAAATGAATGTGTTTGATATTTTATTAAACTGCTTCTCAGATTTCATTACCCATTAACTGAAGTGCTGGCTTGTTCAAATTGTTCCACTTCAACCCTGATTATATACAAATCATATACTCCCAATAGCTAAAGAAATGGGGACAAATTATACATTATACTGCTTGTGCCAAAGTGCCTAAAGATATGTTGTCTGTTGTGTTTCGATACATCACTGGATCATCCCTTCAAATCAGGTTCATTAATATAGCGCCAATTAAGTCGCCTTAAGGCTGTATACTGCAAACACCCTAAAGTAATGGAGAAAACCCCAAATATCAAGCGACCCCTGTGAGCAAACAGTTTGTGATGGTGGAAAGGGAAAAAAAAAAAACTTTTATCATGAAGAAACCTCCAA
Organism: Cichlasoma orientale; assembly: GCA_034780415.1. Classification (NCBI taxonomy): domain Eukaryota; kingdom Metazoa; phylum Chordata; class Actinopteri; order Cichliformes; family Cichlidae; genus Cichlasoma; species Cichlasoma orientale. The sequence goes on along the minus strand of JAVDPK010000137.1, from coordinate 493,267 downwards.
CAGAACCAGGCTCGGGGAGGGGCAGCCCGGGAGAGCACAGAGAGACAGTACAAAACACAGTATAGGAGAGAGAGACCTGCTGCAGTGATATATAAACACCTGGGAGGTGGAAACAGATGAGTGGAGAAGAAGCGCTCAGTACATCACATGAAGCCCCGCAGCAGTCTGAGCCTATAGCAACATAACTACGGGATGGTACAGAGGCACCTAATCCAACCCTAACCATAAACTTCATCAAAAAGGAAAGTTCTGAGTTTAATGTTAAATCGAGAGAGTCTCCCAAACCTAAACTGGGAGCTGGTTCCACATTATTAACATAAAAGACTTCCCAACCTTTTTGTTATAGTTTCAACTGGAAGTGAATGTGATCGTGAAACTGAAACTCATGTGGCGGTGACACGTCAATCAGATGGTAGGTCCACCCTAAAGCAAACCCCGCTTTATTGTCCTTTTGGCTTTAATTTAACTAGAATTTATAAATGTTCAATAAGACTTAAAGTAGCAATTGAGGCTATGAATTCATCTGAAACGTATTTTCTGAGGTCAAAGAGCGCGGGAACACAAGAGCAGATTTATGATTCGATTCAATCAGATTTATTTCATCAACCAGAGGAGTCACTGCCTGCTGTCCAATATGACTGCATTCTGACAGTGAAGTGCTCTGATAGGATAATGGGTTAAGATATGATGGGACCTGACTGCCTATTTGAAAGCCTGTGGTATGTATCCGTTTGATGGAGATAAATTGATCATATTTAAAATTGCAGAAATGAAAAGACTTCTTTGAAGAGTCTTGTCAGAACGGGGTCTAAAAGCCATGATGATTTACAGGAAAAAACAATTGAAGTTAGTTTGGAATGTGTGCATTTGTGAGTTATACCTCTCTCATTTGTAGCTTTCTTTTTCAGAGGAGATGCAGATGCATATCCAGATTTATACACAGTGAGGATGTAACACTGTTGTCAGAGTAAAGTTTAGGCCGCTCCTCTGCGTTGTGTTGGCACGTGGCAGTGAAGACAATAACAAAGAAGGAAGCACTTCTATATATTTGTTAAAGCACCTTCAGAAAGATATTTAATGTAATGGTTTTTCCGGTCCTGTGTAGTCCATTGTTGTAAAATTACATGTTATTAAGAAATCAGACAAAAGAGGATTTTCAGGAAAAAGTGTAATGTGTCGAATTTCTATGTCAAATGTCAGGAAAGATCCAGAGTGTGACTGAGGGGGTGGGCTCATTTACATTTTGAGAAAAGCCGACTGAGTCCAGTAATAAATTAAATGCAGTGTTGAAGGTTATTTTCAACATCTACATGAATGTTAAAATCACCCACTATGATTATTTTATCTGAGAACTAAATCAGATAAAAAGTCAGAGCAGGTGGACAAAAGATGAGAAATAAAACCTTTGTGTGTTTTCCACTTTAGGGCGCACAGAGTACGGCTTTCAAATGAATTAAAACTCTGAATAGTTTTTTGGTAAAGAAAGAGTAAAAGATGGCTTGTCCTCCCGGGCCTGCGCTATGAGGATTCTGACACTACAATTTGGGGGTGTTGATTAATTTAAACTAATGTATTCATTCTGCTGCAACCAGTTTTCCGTAAGGCAAAATGAATCAGTATTTCAATATTAACAGGAACATAGTCCGGATGTAATTAAGCTGCTCTTTGGCACAGTTAAAATAGTTATATTTTTCTGTGTGATTTTTCATAATTCTTCTCTTTTTTTTGCTGGTATTTCATTTATTTTTTGGTGGTCTGGGAGCAGACACAGTCTCTAGAGTGTTTGGAGGTCATGCTGTTGAAAAAAATAATTTGTTTCTCTCTAAATGAGTTGCTGAATTTACACGTTTGTGCCTAATGTAAGCAGCAGGCTCAGAGAATGGCTCAGACCTGAAGGAGGTCAGATACTTGTGGACTGGTAACCCAATTAAATGGTCCTTGAGTTGCTATTTTATGCTTGAACTTTAGGTCAGTGTTAACAAACAAAAAAAATCATGTGAAAACAGTCAGACACAAAGACCAGAATGAAAATGAATGAAAAAGCAGCCTGTCCAGAGAAAAACTTAAGAAAGCACAGATAACTATTGGTCAAGATCACTTTAAAAATGAACAGAAAGTCTCACTCCTCTGAAGCAAAATATAAAAAAAATAAGGAGTGGCTCAAGACCTTCACCCAGTACTGTAGATTAACTGTACTTTTATGGAGTGTAATGGTGCCTCCGTGTGAATGAGAACATATTCAGTGCAAAGCTGAGCCCAACCTTGATCACCTCTCCCTAGCATGCTGTTGATCCTTTGCTATCACAAAAACAGCACAGACTCTACAACACTGAGGTTCCATTCACAAATAGTCAGTTTTTCTTAGCATGGATCCGGAAGTCTCTGCACGGCATAAGAGCTGCTCAAATTGTCCAAGTATTGATTAATAGTGTGTCAGCTCTTTCTGTATAAAAGGAAAACAGATGATGCTGTCCCACAATACAAAGCAATGCACCATTTGACTTGTCATGAAAACAGATAACTGCTAATTGACACAATAACCATGACAACTTTTTAAATTTATACCATAATTTGCTAAAATGCAGTTGTGCTTTAAATTGTCAACAACATGGTTACATGGTTAACCCACAGATGAATATTTTACTGCTTCTTTTGACTTTACCTTGCATTAAGAATATGGTTTTATGGGTAAAGTGTAATATTTATATTATCAAAGTAAAGAGCGGGTTGTTGTGTATTTCACTTCGTACTGGGTACAGCCTCAGTTTGAGTATTGCTTTATTGCCAGCTTTTAGAATTATCATAAACCGATTTGCTTCACCTTATCAGACCTCCGCTGGTCTGATAAGGTTTGTGTTATCTGTGGGAGATACCACAGTCAACTGGGAGGAGCCCATCATCTTTGCCATTTCAGAAATGCTTCAACCAATACTGACTGTTCACACACCCTTAGTCCTTGATATATAAAATAATCAATGTTGTTCACATTATATTCATTACACATGATGTGAATAATGTGTGAATAACACAGTAAGTGTTTTTGGCTGTCATGTGTGTATGGAAACTAACTTTAACTAAATATACGTGGAGTTTAATGGTGGTTTATCTGTGGGACATTTGTGGCAAGTAGAAAATTATCTTTATCTTTCTAGACTGTGCCACTGAGGTGGATCCCTCTGTGGCTCTCTCTCAGACTCAGATACAAAACAAAATTCACTGAATTCCTGCTCTAAGGACTCTAAGGTGGCGCCACCATTATTCAGAAGTTAAACGATCATCTGTTTCACTTTAAATGCACGAGATCCAGCGGGTGCATACAGTATGCAACAGCATTTTCTTCAAGTGTTATCAAATAAGACTTCCAACAATATCACTCAATGCTTTCTACTCTACAAAAGGTCCCATCTCAAGGACCTGATTATTTTCTTGCATTAGTGTTTTGCTGGGTTCATTCATGTATCCATAATTCCTGATTACAATTTTTCTGACAGCAAAGTTTACACTTAATCGGGCTTTGCAGGCTACAGCAGGGACTTCCAAATGCCTGATGGGACCCATGTTACAATATAGTATGTTTCAAGCCTTTAGATTCTCTAAACAGATTATAAGGCTTAGGAGGGATAATGCTTATTCTTAGATCTTACTGTGCTGTGGGCAATTATGAAGGAGGCTGAGAAGACGAGTGCAGCGTTAAATGCCTGATCGAAACCCTGCTGGGCTCCTTGTCAAGACAAGAGCTGCTGGACTGGCTCGTGTAGGGAGGTCTGGGCCAGAATAGGATATATTTTTATCCATTGATATTAAGGTGTAGTGTGAGAAATAATCCCACTGTATTGTCAAAAACAGCGACATCTCACTTTTTGACAAGAGGTTCTATGAATTATAATGCCTGTATCTGAAGGTAAAAAATAATGAGATCACTGACTGCACAGTTTGTCCTTCCTGCGCTGTCAGCAGCTCTGACAGAGATATAAACAAACTGATATGTATGGGACTGCACTGCCTGCAACTCCACGCCATGCTTCAGCTGAACTTGTAGAAAACATTTGTAAACTCTCAGAAACATACCGTTACAGGCCTATGGGAGGCTTACACGCACAAATGACAATGCAAAGTCTTAATATTTATATTAATATTAGTTTTTACAGTTTTATTTATGATTAAGTTGAATTATATATCATAACATCAGAACTGATCACTATCACCACCATAATTAACAAGCGGGCACGGTTATTAGCTGTCATCCGACACCCAGGCTGTATATTTTATATATTTTTGTATTTTTTTACTTTTTGGGGCACCCTGTAGAATTAGTGCTTGTTTCTCCAAAAGCCAAAAAGTCCTCATTTAGGGGTTCTTCAAATATTTCTCTCAACCGCCAATGTTATTGCTCTACCACTCGTTATGGGATAACAAGCCAAGAAATATGTACTACTTCCAAATCCTCCCTAGAATCCTCTAAAACTACTTGAAAGTTCACTGCTGTACCACCTGATGTGGGCCATCTGGGAGCTAGCTTGGCAGAGAAGAACTTCACTGCCTTGGAGATGGGATGAGCCCATGTCCAAACTATGTCATGCTTTTTACTATAGTTGTGCTTTTGACAGTGCAGAGTGCAGCTTTCTCATGGCATTTTTACACAGATCCTCCAGCTGTGAGATTTTGGGATATGCAGGGGTGTCTGGCGTAACATTTCAAGGTTGCAGCAACACATTCAAGGTCCTCTCACATTAAAGATTCAGCTCTGCAGGGGAAGCCCCAGTGGACTCATGGACAGCTGAATTTAGAGCAAACTGGAACTCAGGAAGGAATTTGTCCCACTGTTTATATCTGGTTCCAATATAACATGTTATCATTGTTTTTAAAGTGTGGTTTACTCTTTCAGTGAGATTGGTCTGAGGATGATAGGCAGATGTTAATTTGTGGCCCACATTCCAGGTTCGATACACGGTCTGAAAGACGGAGGAGACAAACTGGGTTCCGGTGTTTGTTTGATAGATTTGCTTTTCGGATTCATCCCCAGGGATCACGTATGAAAGCAGATGTTGGACAAAGGCTGATTAAAGCAATTAGCTTGCTAAACCATTACAAATGAATGTCAGTGATGTATTTAGTATTCAGCTGGTATAACAAATATCTTGATGCTTAAACAGAATATCAAACTGCAGTGACTCAATCTGCCCAGCCTCAAAGCTGCAGGTGTAGGCACACCTGCAGGTCAAGGCGCAGTGGCAGTTTAACAGAGCAGAGAGAAGTGGAGGAGGCACATGAAGAGCAGAAAACAAATCAGTAATTTAATTAAGAATTAAGCCCTAGTAACAATGGTTTAACTGCACCTGTGTGAGTGACTCAGCCTAAATTAGCAGGTTTGTTGTATGAAGTGCGTCTCTCCCAGCGAGTGAGGGAGGCAGCTGCAGTGATAGAAAAGCGAGTGGTGTTTAAATAGGCTGGAGCTGCAGTATAGCAGCAACTGAAAATAAACTGGAAAGTGAGTCTCCAATCATGTTTAACATGATATCAGTTTTCATTTATTTTTTTAATGCTTTTTGATGCACCGTGATATACCAGCATCAATGAAAACCAAAACTTTAATCACTGTTCCAACACGCTGGCCAATACTGGACTTCCGATATGATTCTAGCACAGCTCTGTCAGTTTTAAGCTATTAATAAATTACCTCTCAAAAACAAACAGCTGGCACCTGAATAGCACTGATCATCTTATTACACTGCTTTGTTCTACTGGGAGACATTATGAATTAATGTGGATCTTACTTTGACACATACCACCACCCATGTAAATATCGCAGACCGATAAAACACCTGGCCTACTTTCCCAGTTTTCTCCAGCTGTTTCGGCAGCTTATTTGCTTTTGTTTGAACCATTTTCCCCCCAAATGGAGTTGGATCAGACCTCTGTAAACTAAATCAGCACATATTATGGTTCATTACATTTCTGAGGGCAGCATTTCCCTCAGCAATGAGCCTCATTTATGAATGCTTTAATTTTCTCAGTTTAAATTATTCATACAAATGGAAAACAAAGTCATTCATAATAATTTTAAAGGCAGATAATTTGTCAAAACAATAAATTTGTGCGTTTTGATTTTTATGGTACAGACACCACCACTCTTTGTCACTGAAAAGGACGGATGGCTCAAACGTGACGACTCTTCCCTCCAACTAAAATCAGTGACTCTGTGCTGCCTTGGGGTTTGAGTTCTCATTAGGGATGAACAGTAGGTTTTCTACCAGCTGAGTAATACTTACCTTGGAAGAAACAAACAAACAAACAGTAGAATTAAGCAGGTTGCCCAGCAGGTTAATAAATACTGCACTGAAGAACCTAGTTTCAGCATTAATTCAAGTAGGATTTCTTCAGTACTCACTATGTACTCTCTTTTATATAACACCTTATTATATGCAGTGCTGTGCAAAAGTCCTCAGCCACCCTTCGTTTCTTAATATTTTGTTTCTGACGAGCTAGACTTTCTTACATTTTTAAAAAGGGATTTTTACCAGTAGTTCTCCAGGCTTTTCTTTGAACATTGGCTCCTTTTTTATTTTCAGGCCCTGTACTAGACCATTTTCAGAATAATTTCTATGAATGAAACATTCAGGCATAAAAAAGGTGCCGAACTCCAGACACTCATGTCAGTAATAAAGTGCCATTTAAAATTGGTTCTTTAGTATCAGCCCAACACATAATTTGTTCCCATTTCTTTAGATGAATCTATAAAAAGTCTCAAAGCTTAGGACTGCATTTCAGTGGTGTTAGGGATCTTGTTGAAACTACTGATGAGAATAAGAACAACCCCAGGTTTCTTTTCAGCACTGTAGCCAGGATGACAGAATCAAAGCTCCGTTGAGCCGAGTATTCCTGTATAATTAACTAGTGACTTCATGAATTTCTTCACAAATAAAATTTTAACCATTAGAAAAAAAAATATTCATAACCATCTTACAGATGTATGATTATGTACAGTTACTTTTAGTACCAATGTTATTTAAAGTCTTTCTCTCCAATTGATCTTTCTGACTTCAAGAGTTACTTCCTCCAAGCCATCAGTGTCTCTGTCAGACCCCACTCCTACAAGACTGCCCAAGGAATCCCTAACATTAATTAATACTTCAATATATTAAATATCTATCTCTATTAATGAGCTATGTACCACTGGCTTTTGAGGTGGCAGTTATTACACCATTACTTAAAAAGCCATAACTTGACCCAGCTGTCTTGTTAATTATAGGCCAAAACCCAACCTTCCTTTTATTTAAAAAATTATTAGTATTATTAGTTGCAAAACAACTAATAATACTGAGTGAAATAAGGTTTCACTCATGTTTCAGAGTTCATCACAGGACAGAACAGCATTAGTGAAGTTACAAATGATCTTCTTATAGCGTCTGATAGTGGACTCATCTGTGTGCCTGTCCTGCTCGACCTCAGTGCAGCATTTGTTATTGTAGTATTTTATTAGATTAGAGCATGGCATAGGTATTAAAGGTACTGCACTGCAGTGGTTTGAATCATATTTATCTAATAGACTCCAATTTGTTCACGTAAATGGGGAGTCTTCTTCACACATTAAGGTTAATTATGGAATTCCACAGGGTTCTGTGCTAGGACCAATTCTGTTTACAATTTACATGCTTCCATTAGTCAGTGTTATTGGAAAGTATTGCATACATTTTCATTACTATGCAGATGATACCGGCTTTATATATTTATGAAGCCAGATGACACAGTCCAATTAGTTAAACTGCAGGGATGTCTTTAAGACCTGGATGACCTCTAATTTGCTGCTTCTAAATGCAGATAAAACTGAAGTTATTGCACTCTGCTCTACAAATCTTATAAACATGATGTATAACCAGATACTTACTTACTACATGGACTTACTCACTGTATTATGTTGTTAGTACATTACTTGTTCCCTCATTTTTGAGCTGCACATTTGCTGCTGACTGTGAGTGGTCTCAGACCTGGTCCCCATCATGGAAGAAAACATTTAAAAGGCAATAAGATTGCAACTTCATTGCACACAGTCGTAAAGACTTTGGTCATGCCATGGTCTCCAACCATTATTTCCAGTAGTATGACTGTAGCATAAATGGGTCACTGGCAACCTGGTGGATGCTAACATCTCTGTGAGCTACAAATCCCAAGGGTGCAAATAAGGACTGCCTGTTACGACAGTGCCTTAGAGGGTACCACCCCAGTAACAAGCTGCTGTACCTCTAAAGATACAGTAAGGTATTTTGTTTCTGAGATTTGTACTATACATGTATGTAGACTGTAAATGAAACTAGTTTTCCTTCTTTCTTTAAAAGTCATTATAGCTGTTCTATTTATATATCTGTAGCTCCATTTAAACAGTCTAATTGGATAAATGTGTTTCTGCTTCTGCTTCATGAATGCTTTCCCTGTATGGCTGCAAGACATCATGTCATGGTCTGTGACTTCGATCTTAAGCCTATTAGTGATAATCTGGGAGTGTGTTGAATGTTCAGTCTGGTTCTGGCAATGGTTCTTATTTTTACTCTTGTGCTTGAGTACATTATAAAGTACTTGTGTTGGGAAAAGTGTAGAAAACAAAGCAATCTAATTACCATCACCTGTTTCTGTGCAGTTTAAGGTAAAATGATAACTCTTGCCTGAGTACATTCTACATCCTCAATGCTTGAACTCCCCTGCATATTTGACTGAAACCCCCTGTTTTAGCTGACTTTCAGTGACACAAACCTAGTATAATGTTTCATTATACAGCAGCTAAAACGATCCTGCATACTCTAGATCTGGCAGTAATTTCTATATGAATATTTGATGAAAGGGGGAAAAAATTACCTGGTTCAAAATGCAACATATTTCCTCTGTGTGTGTGTGTGTGTGTGTGTGTGTGTGTGTGTGTGTGTGTGTGTGTGTGTGTGTGTGTGTGTGTGTG
>JAVDPK010000137.1:262548-273489 GCA_034780415.1 Cichlasoma orientale | reverse complement strand
CCCCCCCCCCCCCCCCCCCCCCCCACGGAATAAAAGGAAAACATTCTGGAGATAGAAATATGAATTTCAAGATTCTGAATACTTTTTGAGAACTGTAATTAAAAGCTTATAGTTTAAACCGTCTTGGTAGGTGTTAGGGGCAAGATGCTGGACGTGTGAATGAATAGTATTTAAAATGGAAACTATTAACTGCTCTACACACATATTCAATTTTGACTGTTCTTGTTCAAAATAAGTTAGCACTGGTTCTCAGGGGATTGCAGACACAGATTGAAGCAGCAGTCCTCTGTAAAATGAATACACGTTACCAGAAAGCAGAGCAGGTGTCATGGACCAGGGTACCAACAGTCTGCACCTACAAATGAAGTTTGCCATGTTAATGTTAACCAGGAAAAATGAGACAATGATATTTTCCATGTCTTTATTGAACACAGTGAGTTTCTGTGCTAAACGTCTCTAAAAGCCAGGGTCAGTTGTTCCAGTTAGGGAGATGAGATTGGGAGTACGGGCCAAACAGAAGCTCCTGCCTCTAAATAAAAGCATACAAAGTGTGTCCACGTAAAAACTTTGCTCTTTGAAGAAAGACTGCTTAGTCTGAGCCTCGTTCACAGGACTTTAGATGAAGCAATTACAGATGTGCACAAAACTAGCTACAAAAGGCTCTCAAGACCTGGATGTTCATCGGTCCAGAATAAGACAAATTTGCTAAAACTGTTGTGAAAGGAAAAGCACTGAATAGCTGTAACGGAAGGACAACAGGAAGGAAACCACTGTTTCTCCTAAAGAAACACACGAATTCATGAAATTGCAGCCGGGACAGTGTTCAGTGGACAGGTGAGAAAATAGATGACGTTTCTGGACACAATGTACAACGCAGTGTTTGGAGGGGGGAGAAAAAAAACTGCACACCAAAACCAGAACATCGCTTGTTTTGTGCTGCTATGATAAATCAGGACATCAAGAGCGTTTCCAGGAGAATGTCGGGGCCGCAGTCCACGAGCTGAAGCTTAGTAGAAGTTCGCTGACAGGATAATGAGCACACAAGGAAAAAGAGGATGGTCACATAGAAGAAAATTCTGAAACTCTCAATAGCAGTGACCTAAAAATCAAAATCAAGAGAGATGTCAGTGTGCACTGTGAGTAATTATTCAGTGTGTTCAATAAAGATAAGAGTACATCTGTTTGGCTGTTATTAGTTTAGTCAGATTGTGATTTAGATGAATGTTAGAGCCCAACTTTATCAGTAATCCTCATTCCAAAGGGCTCACTATCATTTCCCTGCTACTTCATCATAAGATGACTCTACATGGAGACTCGAGTTTCCTTACCTTGTACTTTTATGAGAGCATATGAACACAGATAATTAGGTTAGAAAAGTGAAACGAGCTCACAGGTACACATTCCATTATTTTCTCCCAAAGTCCTTAGATAACAAACTCCCTTTACAAAGCTCAGGGAATACAGTACTTAACTAGTTTCAGATCTTATAAATAAATTAGTCACCGTAATGTTTATCCTGCGTGCCAAGCAAACAGACCTGTAAAGTTAGACATTATTAAATTTATGGAGAGCTGAACAGATAAAAACAGATGGCATAAATACTGTGGGGTGTTTGGAGTGGAGCCCTGTTAGGGAAACAACAGCTACGTGACACCTAAGTGAGGATACAGAAAGAAGTCATCATTACATGGAAATCTTGACTTCCATATGAGTGATAGTGTATGTGATGAAGAGTACGGTGGTGATGGCAGACAGAGCAGCAACGCCAGCCGGAGACGCGTCTCCTCCAATATCATTTGGTTTCTTGCATAGTTCTTGTGTTGCTTTGGCCTGATCGAGGCCTACATTCATCCTGAATTGCTCAAGCAGTATTCCATTTGAATACTATATGAAACTTAGTGACTTCCCAAATATTTACGTAATATCAATTTCCACAATGCTCCAGCAGTCTTGTAAGGTGGTAGCACAGGTAGAGGGGAGTGTTGTTTTTGTTTGTTTTGTTGTCCAGAGGTATTCATCTGCATTCTCACTGGCCGGGAAGAGCCGCCCCGCTCTGCTCAAACGCCTCCAGCTCTTGCTTGTACCAATCGGGAGCCTCTGGGCCGTTCTTTCCCGTCGGCTGGTGATCGTAGCCGTAGGCGACTGTTAGCTCCTCGTCTTTCTCCACGGCCCTCAAGGTTCGGATGCACTTGATTGGCCCAAAACGAGGATGGACGAACCTGCGCAAACCCAGGATACACACATACACACCAAGTCAGGCAGGAAAAACGATTGTTTTTGCTGCGTTTCATTGTGAGATCTACTATGGTGAGGTCTGTAACGGCACCAAAAATGACAGGTTTAGTGCATAACTGGGTCCTGGGTTTAATCTTTGGTACATTTTCAGTGTAGCAGAGAAAACATAAGAAATGGAGCCTATCACAGGACAAGATACATTTCTTGTATATATGATAATATTCCTGACTGTATCTCTATCTGTGTGCCTATGTAAAAGTGCTACTGGACCTGATGGAACCCTGCCAAAGGGATTAATAAAGTTTTATCTAATTTAATCTAAGAGGCAGGGTTCACACCAGTCTATCACAAGGCTAACACACACACACCCCAACTGAGAATCGCCAATTAGCCCAGCTTATAACATGAGAGAGGACTCACACAGGGATAGGGAGAACATGCAAAGTCCACACACAAAGGCCCCAACCGGCCAGTGGATTCAAACCCAGGACCTGCTGTAAGCTGACAGTGCTAACCACTGCACTACCATGTCACCATTCATGCTCTCATTTACACCCGTGACCAATTCAGAATCATCTATTAGCATGACAGGCAGTGATTAAACACATTGTTTAAAACTAGTTTAAAAATGTTCCCAACTTCTTAAACTGTTATAGTTTTGCTGCTGTTGCAGAATCATACAGATTTCCTAATATGACTTAAATCGCAGTGCTTATCATAAAAATGTGCAATTTTATGGAAATGACCATAACATTAGGCAAAGAAACCATGCTCGGTTGCAAAGAAAAAAGTAAATATGGGTGCACAATGAGAGTGATGATGAATGATGATCCTAATATGTTTATTCTAGATGGGTACTATATAAACTGCTAATGCTAATATTTGCCACACTTTCATAGAGCTTATAAAGGAGCTACCTGTTTAACTTCACTGACGGTGCTCATGTGTTTGCTAAGTTAGCTTTTTGTTTACATGTGGCTCAATACAATCATTGCATGTGACTAGCTCAATTAGCACTTCATTTAGCAAACTCTTAGCTCAGGCCTCCCTAACCAGATCCTGCATTGTTTGGTTTCTTACTACTGCACTCAAACTAACTATGGTCTATATAAAGGAGTTAAAACCACTATCAGCAGCTATAATGTAATATATCAAAATAGCATTAGCCTCTTTAAAATCACTGGCCTAAATGTTCCACTGCTGTAGCTGTATTTTTAATGGAGCTGGCTCTCTGTTGTTAGAAAGCACAATTCAAACACCACAGCTAGGTAGAACGTGTGGACACAGAGCTGTGGTTCCATCCTTTTCTGTGGTCTACGGGACACATACATGTAAACTCATTATGAGCTGCACCGCGTTATCTTGTTCAGTGAAAGTGGGGGTGTTGTTAGGGGATTCAAGTGGGATGAAGGTACTATTTTTTTTACTGTTGATCTTTAACTTGCTCTTACTGGAAGGAGACTAACTAAATATCAATTATGTTTTCATTGTCTAGGCTCAACTTTCACCCACTGACAGCTGAAGTAGGCTCCAGCCCCTCCTGCAACTCTATGATGCTCTCTGTCATTCAGACAGCATGACCAGTGAAGTGTTCAAAGTGTCTGAGGAAAAAAGCAGAATATTTCCCTGTTTGTACAACTAAAGGATTCTTCTGTTTTACGTTGGTGCACTCCTACAGAAAGTCTCCTTCAGTTCAGCCTGAATGAGGTTAGCTCTGCCACGTCCACCGGTCAGTTCATACTCACGGGTCATATTTGCAGTTGGGGGTGAAGGAGTGGTTTGCTTTATGACCCAGAGAGGCACAGTATCTCTCCGTCTGGTCAAATGGCTGAGGGACATCGATCACAGTATCCTCATCCAGTGAAATTGTGTTTCCATTCAGCGCCCAGTCCCTGCTGTCCACCTGACGAGTCCACGCACAGATAAAAACACGATGAAAACCCACAAATTTCTTTAATGAGAACTAACGCTGCATGCAGGCAAAAATGTCATTACTTATCAAAAGAAGCTTCATATTAACCTGTGACTTTTTGGGGGGACCTGAGCAGAGATGGAAGTAAGTTACGATATTCAAACTGTAATTCTTTTTTTTTTTTAATTAGTTTAAGTAGTTTACTCAGGACATGACTCTTCTTAATGACTTTTTCCTTTATTTGCGATCTGTGTCTCGTACCTCAGTGTGCGTGATGCGTACTCCATTATAAAAAGCCATCACAGTGCTGGCCTCAGCATCGGTCTTGGCGAACAGGCCCTGTCCTGCTCCTTTGATTGTAGAGTCTGCCACAAACACCCTGACACACAGAGACGGTGGTGAGAGTATGAAGTACTGACCACGAATGCAAGAAAAAGAGCGTCATCTGTCAGCGTCACGATTCCTTTGAAGTTGATCTACCTTTGACTCTCATAGGGATCAGGAAGCAGAGCATGGGTGGCGATGCAGGTGGATGTAGACTTGTCATAGGAGTACACAGGACCTTTAAAAGAAGACTGTCACATTAGAGTCCACATGCCTCTATTAACCAGGACTACAGAGCACAAACTAGGCAAAACTACAGGAGCACGGGTGGGTGGACAGGACAAGCAAGGCGAGCAGTGGTTGACGAGTGAGATGTGAAAACGGGGATCAACTAGAATCAAGCCAAAGTGATTTCTCTCCATACGTCTCAAAACTGTTCTGTCACTTTAGGGATCTTATAATGGATGTTTGCATCCATGGCTCTTGCTGGCTTTTGGCTCTTGAAGTTAGCTTTAATACTAGCTGTTGCATTCGATGTTTCTGTAATTGTTGTGGATGCGACTGTCTCCCATTAATAAAGGCCGGACACTGACAAGCTGAGAGAAGAACAGCATTTACTGTCTGCGCATGCACGTTCTGGATAAAGCTGCGCTCTTTGCTGTAGTCTGATGGAAGAATGGCTACAGACACGTGCGCTAGTCAAGCTGCCCTGGGCGCAGTTTTCAGTCAGTACATATACACATGCAAAGTTGTGTGAATTGGGAGGTAGTGGTACCAAGCGAATGAGCAAATTACACTGTGATTTAAGCTCTCTCTTGTTACTCAGTTTGAACAACATGTGTGATGAACAGAAGTTAGTGTTAGTTGAATAAATCCTGTAGAACTTTAGCAAAGAAAGCCTTCACAGGAGATTCAAGAAGGAATGATCAGCTCTTTTCACGGCAGGTTTAATACAGTTCAACATGTTCTGGCTCAACCAGGAACTTTCAAATTAGCACATATGAAACGTGAACTTGGCTGGTCTACACTTTATGTTAAGCTGTAGTTGTGTAGCAAATAAAAAGCTGATTTTTTTTTTTTTAATTATTATTACTGGATTTGTAACGCTCACAGAACAGCCAAATCACATTAAAAAAAGATTTTCCCTCTATAGCGCAGATTTAAAAACTTCTTTAACCTGGTAGGAGCAGAAGGTGAAGGTGTCCAGGCAACATGCAGCAAATGCAGGAGAGAGACTTTCAGCACAGGAAGCACAGGCAGTGAAAATCATGAACGTTTTAGGCTGCTCTATTTGTCAAGCAGGCAAACTATTAAGCTACTAAACAGCTTGCACATGGGGTGTGTTTGTGGTTTCCACTGTGTGATGCATGAAGTTTCCAGTACATTACATTGAAGATCCACCGCATGTCACCACGAATCATACCATAATGACAAAACTATGAAAGATTAATTAGCTAAACTTTATGATAAATACATTATTACAGCAGAAGAATTTATTTATATCCATCACTGCTTTATGATTTTGCATCTTGAAAATCCAGCATGATCAATTTTAGGATGGGGGTAGTTTCTTATTAGATGCATTAACTGCTTAAGCATGTATCCAAAAAAGATCAGCCTCTACAAACAAATACCAACTCAACATAAGTGGACATTCCTATTACAGAGATGACATCATTACTTACTATTGGGGCTGATTTCAAAGCGTGGTCTTCCAGTCTGGTTGGAAATCACAGCAGCGAGTCGAGCCTCGATTAGCTCCCCATCCACAAAGCTTCCATAGAGAGCCGTGCAGCCGTCAGGGTAGATATACGCTACGGAGTCACCAGTCATTTCCCCTTCCTCGTTTACCTCACCAAACACACAGCCTCTATCCTAGGCGCACCACAGTACACACCAACATGCACAATACACATGGTTAGAAATACTTCTGCTATATTCTGTATGTGCAGAAGTTAAACAGTGAGCTGACTCACAGGGTAGTAGACCCAGCATTCCCCACAGCGGTTGTTGTCTTTGTACTGGCCCTTGAACACCAGGTGACCCTCTCCATCAAACTCCTGAGCAGGCCCATTGAGCTCTCCGTCCACATATGTCCCGTTCAGGACACCCCCATCTTCATAGGTGTACACTCCCTGGCCCTGCAGAGCATCATCTACATAGAAACCCTCTAAAGTGCTGTGGGAAGGAAAAGAAGGACAGTTGCAATTAAGATTTTTAAATTAAAAGTTTAAATTCAACCACTTCGTTATTACTGTCTTGATTATTTTTTTCTTAGTCCTCTCTGTCTATTCCTTCTTATTCAGGACAACCTCCAGCAAAGAAAAATGAAGCCAACGCACATGGTTCTAAAAACTGCAGTTCCACTAATGGCCACTTGAGGCTGACAACACACGTGAGTAAGCCTGCACAGACTACCATGTCAAGTGTCATGTGCTCGCTCCAGCTTCCTCCCAGAGTCCAAAGACCTGCATGAGGTTAGATTAAGTCACGATTCTAAACTGGCCATAGGTTGTCTGTCTCTCTGTGACAGCCCCCCAACAGTCTAGCGCCCCGTACATACCCCACCTTTTGCCCTGTGACAGCTGCTCCAGTCCCTCGTGACCCTGAATTGGATAAGTGGAAGAAAATTGATTGATGTCTTACCTTAGTGTATGATTATTAACACCTATCCAAGACGTTTGTGGTTTTGGGTAAATAACACACTTTTATTATTTTACTTCTATGTTAGCACTAATTAGCAAGTGTATGAGATGATAAATGACATCATCGCTATATCCTGCTAACCAAGCTAGCTAGTCTTTGATGACAACTTAAATCTGCAACCTGTCCTTCAAATCCTCACATGATGGCTAAATTAGCAGAAGATGCACTGAATGTGAAACTGTAAGACAATATTACAGATTTTGCAGGTTACTGAATAAAATAAAGATGTGATTACTAAGTATTAGAAAAAAACAACATTCTTCTTAAAAGTAGATTCTGTGGTTAAAATTATTTATTATTTATTGATGTAAGAATAATATTGTAATATCTTTGGAAACTTTACTGTTTACACAATTGTGTACTGGGAGAAAAATTTAGGGGTAGCTTTGAAAGGAAATATCTGTTATGATTTGATGGTTAAATTGAACAGGTTTGGTCACAGGTGCACTGTTTCAGTGTTGTGCTGCATTTGGAATGGTTCCCAGTGATAAATCCACTCTAAATCTAAAATGAGGTGGGGGCAAGCCACTCAAACATGTGTTTTACTGCATGTCTGGACTTGACGGATGAGAGCAGCTGCTTTCTCGATGCCACTGCCAAAACGTTTGGCTACAACTGTAATGCTCAAGAACCTCGCTCTGTTTTTCTACAGGAAGCAGCCAGACATTAACGAGGTATTAACATGTGGGGCGATAACTTGATATGAGCAGAGCAAAAATGCTCACAGGAGGAACGTGTGGCCGAAGGTTTGTTTTTCACGTACTGTGCCGCTCCAGTGTTTATTTTGATTATTTTTATTTTGATGTTATTACATGATTCTACATGATTATATGACATAAGTCATGTAGAGCCACAAGACTGTGTGCGGTGTTACACTGTTCTGTGTGGAAGAACCAGCCACCGCCTAAAGCCATGTCCTCTACTGTCACATACATAATCTTAGAGGCTTACTTTTCTTTTAATATCTCCATGAAAAGCAGATAAACGTATATAACAGCTGTCAGATTCTGCAAGTATTTTAAATTAATTGTAGAAATGTCAGATTTTTCCTAATAGATTATTTTGCAGAACTCAGTTTGCGTTGTTTACAGTACCTTCCATCAAAGAAGAAGAACTTGCCCTTGCCATTTTTCTCTCCATGAGTGAAATGTCCTTCAAAGCGATCACTGGATGAGTAGGTCACTGTGCAGAAACCATGGGGCTGGCCATCTTCATCCAGTGGACCTGAACACACATGCACAAAATATTTGAGTCTGGGGATTTCACTCAACTAAATGCACTCGATCCAAACGGTCGTGGTCTGTACATAAAAAAATCTAAGCTCCTTGCAGTTGCTTAAAGTCTATTTAGCTAAGAGGAAGTGCATAGCCAGGTTATTATTCTGTGAGCGGTCACATTCACAGCACACATATTGCTTCTGGTCTGTCAATATAGCAAAATAAGCAAAATAAACGGTCCAATTCATACCAAATTTTCACAAAAGATGGCCAGTGACCCCTAGATCACCTGGTTAAAATTTTGCAATAATTGGGTCAAGGTCAGAAGTCATAGGTGAAGTTTTTCTGAAAATCGTGTGAACGATGTGACCTAGGATGTTCAAACTCATACCATAGATGCATCTACTAAACATCTCAGATGACTTAGTTCTTGCCATAATAATGCTAATCACAGAACGTGACAGTATTCTCAGTGGTTTATATTTATTATGATTTTAGCATTGCTTATTCCTGGTTCTTAATGAGTCACTAAGGCTCATATGCACCCCATTAAGATATACTGAGACCTGGTAATTCCCGTGCTTCCAGGGTATTTGTGCCACCTAAAGATTCTACTGCCAGGAGGCTGAGGGGGAGCACTGATAGTATTTTATTTATTTATTTATTTTCAGTCATTGAACATATATTTTCATGCTTAAATTTGGTTTCGCGAATTTGTGGGCTACCTGAATTTAACATGAAAAAAAATCTTGAAAAATTATGGGTGTGACAATAAGAAATTGCAGAGGTGGACAAACTATGCAACATCAACACTCAAAGTGATTTTTAGAGTGTTTCTAACATCTTTTTAAATTTTCATTTATCGGCTGTTACAAACGTAGCTATCAATAAATTGGCAAATATCATCCATTAATATCAGCCTGCTGACCAATCAGTCAGTGTCTTTGTTCAATTACCTTCTAAAGTTCCTTCCAAAGAAAACTAGAACACAAGAATATTCCACTCACTCAATGTTCTAATTAGTTGTTAATGCGACAGTGTAGCAATTGCAATACTTTACCTCAGCCAGGACATGAAAGGTAATGTTGGCGTCAATACATTTTTTGCTGGAGTGTAAATAAACTTATTGGTAATAAATAAAATAAAAACTGCTAATTTAGTGCTAATCAACCATCTCTGAGGTTTGCTAACTTAGCTTTCTGAAAAAAGATTTAATTCGCCACACTTTCAATCAGCCACCGATAACGGTGCGTTCAAGAAACATTAATATCTCTATTATTGTTACGCTATGTTGACGGTGCACTTGCTTGTTGTGGATAGGGAAACGTGGGTATGTTATTAGCCTTTGCTTAAAGTATGAATAGTTTTGTTACAGCTTTCATTCACGTGAACAAGAATTGATGATTGACGTGACACAAGAAGAAACAAAGTTACAGCTAATCATAAAGAAAAACAGAGCAATGCAGGACAATATTGCTGTATATGCAGAATTCAATAGGCCAGACCAGCGCTCAAAGCTGTGCTGACTCCGCGGCTATGGCTCAGGGAAACACGTTAAAGCATTTTAACCAGCTAGTCCAGGGCCAGCTCTCTTACTCCAGGTGTTTAGAAAATCTTCAGGGAATTGAGAAATACCTTTATGATGTCGGTAAGACTATTTAAACAACCTTTAGAGCTTCTAAAGCGCGGCCAGTTCACTTTGAAAGAACATAGTGATTAGCTCTGTGGCAGCAGCGTGCTAATGGGGGCTTCAGAATAGGGTCCGCAGCTTTCACAGAGCGCAAACTGTGCTACGCAGCAGGTTTTTATTAATCCGGCTCTCCAAACATGATAACACTACTTCACTCCGCAACGGTGAAATCTCAGTCCAACCACTGAACGAGGTGGAAAGACTCAAAACAACACCACGGATATCCGTGCGTAACAGTGTTGCCAGTTGTCACAAAAGCATAGCGTGCACTAAAAACAAGTAAGATTTCATGTCATTTTACACTTCCTGCCTTGTCGACTAAAAATAACAACCTCGCTGGCAGCGAAGCGCTGATGCCGCACATGCCGCCCTCATGCGCCGGTCAGGCGGATTTCCTTCTCAAATAGAGGGCCTGGCGCTCCGAGCTACAGAGCGGGCCCATCGACACATTCGCTTATGGAGATTTGCTTAAGGAGACTCGACACCAGAAAGCCAAACAGCTGAGAATACGCACTCCACTGTGTAAATTTACGGGTAAACGCTACAAATGGCAGATGTTACATACCTTCTACGACCTCTTCTACATTTTCATCATCGCTGTCCATGCTGCAGGAGACTGCTGTGACCACACCACGGCTTTCACTGCTTTTCCTGCGACCCATGGGGCGTCGTTTGGGGACGACATGACAACCGGCTAGACGTTTTCTTAGGTTTTTTTTGTTTTGTTTTTTAAATGCCAAACGTTATCCTGGACATTTTCTCTGCATAATAACTTGTACGGAAATATAGGGTGTATTATATCATATATTAGTAGGCCCATTACCTTCTAGTGTATGTGTGTGTGTGTGTGTGTATAT
>JAVDPK010000137.1:239254-251851 GCA_034780415.1 Cichlasoma orientale | reverse complement strand
TTATGTAGTGAAAGCTTATCTATGTGGGTTACATCATGCACCAAACAGTCTTGTGGAGGACAGAGATTCCAGTTACCTGGCGCCCAAGTGGCCCTGAAGTCTTCTTTCACAGGCAGACAGTTAAAAACAAAACATTTCAACCTTGGTTCTGCATTTCTCCAACAGTAATTCATTTGTAATACATTTTCTTGCATAGAGAATATAGGTTAAAGGTTAAATGGACCTAAAACCAAATAAATGATTTCCTTCAATCCTTCATTTGTCACTCCCAGATGTACATTTATAACTGAATTAAACTTAACTGGGGGTAGTAGTTGTATAGTGTGGTTCATTCTAAAAACAAGAGATTTTGTAAGCTCTGTGGTATAGAGTGTGCTGACACAAAGTAACTAGAAACGCTATAAATGATCTATTCTGATGTCAGTATCCTAACGCCGCATTTCATTAGTTTTTCTAGCGAGTCGTACATCGCCTCCTGGCGGCTGTGAGGTGTAACTGCCTGATGGTTGCAAACGAAGCTCGGCTGCTGAGATCCTGAAGCAGTGCTAAATTACTCTAGTCTTTAATTTCCCTTTCGACATTTAACGCAGCAACTTTTGTTTCTCACATCGTCGGGTATGGGTCCTTCATCTTACCGCTCATTTCAGGCAGCTAATTTTGAACAGTATCCGGCTAGCGTTTATTAGCAAGCCAGCAGCTAGTTAGCCGCAAACTGTGCTAATGCTGTTTTCCCCCCCGAAAGCTGTCCTTTTTGATCCCTATTAAATACCAGCGATTCATGTGACCTTTAAAAGGATACGATACCACTCGGACCTGTGGCCTTAGGGCTTAGCTATTAGCATTATTAGTGTTGTTTCAGGTCAGTTTTGTGACGTACTGTCTCAGTCAGGGCGCTTCACCCGGTGTTGGTAATAATATGGAACTCTTGTTGAAATCCATTTATTATTATTATACTTTATTATTATTATAGTTTATTGTCGCAAACGTTTTATTTTTGTTGGTTTAAAAGAATCATTTTGCTGTTAAGAGAAATTCGGAGTACCACATATAAGCGTTTATTAATATATACCCTTTATTTCCCAGTGACGGTAGTGGCAATGGACCACAACACTTTTAGTGAACGCGTAGCATTGTGTTGTTGTGTAACGTACGTGCGAAAAGCTGTGCAGTCATGTTCAAACAGATGGAGCTTCTAGGGAAATCGCAAATATTGAATTGTTAAATGCTGTTCCAGTGTCCCCGAGAGTCGCAGCCCTGCATTCCAAAAAGGAAGACGAGTGGTTCACCATGAGCTCAGAAGATGGTGAGACGGGACGCACTCACATCCACAGTGTGTATGTTAAGTTTCTCTGTGATTGACTGTCCCGTTTGATGGCTGCAGGTGACATGGAGAACCAGGCTGAGCTGGAAGAGAAGACCAGGCTCATCAATCAAGTGTTGGAGCTTCAGCACACTTTAGAGGGTAGGCATGTGCAGACGCACACCTTTGACTTGTTAAAATGGAAATTAATGTAAATGCTCACAGAGCAGATAAACTGTAAGGTGCTGGTCTGAGATTAGACTTGAAGTCCTGACCGCGGTCCTTTAAATTGTGCTACAACAAACACAGTTTATTGTGAGGTGGCTTGGTGTCAGTAGGTGTGATTTCACAGTTTGTAGATGCATTAAGTGCATTCGCAGTGTAAACAGTCAGTCTTAAATTCAAACACTGCAGATGGGCCTTTAGTGGAAAAATATCTGTTGACTATTTTGTGTGAATGGTACTCAGAAATGTACCAGCAGGATGCTCCCAGATAGATAGATCGATAACACACATGGACACACAACATCAGCACTGCCCACTGGTGCAGCCTGTTTACCCTCATTTGATTTCTGTTGAACTCTATACCGTCTGCCTGATGGTAGCAACTCATACTGAGAGTTCAAGATACGATCACAAAGGATTTCTCTGCCTGTTTAACTCATACAAAGCTGTGTGGGTAAAAACTATTACATTAAGCCCAAGCAGCCCCCAGTTTTCTCAATCGAAAGACTGATAACACAGCAGCAGCAGCAGTATCGATGCCGTCATGGTTTAACGTGGAGTCTGTCTACACACGTGGCAAAGAGCACAAAGGCGGAGCTGTTACTGAGACGGTGATCTCAGGTGGAGTGAAAGGAAACGTTTATTAGCGTCCAGCAGCGCTCGTTCCTGTAATCGTTAAACCTTTAAAACCCTAACTGGGAAAAAGCTGCATCAAACCACCTGATCAACAAGCTCCATTGTGAAGGAAAGCAAACATTGTAGCTGCTCCCATCCACCACTGTTTGTTTTAAAGAAAAATCTACAGTAAAGATACGGAAGTAAAAATAAAGTATGCAAATGAACTGTTAACTTGGTCTGACGCCTTCAGCAGCTGTCCTGCTTTATATGGCAGCGATACCTGCAGCAGGCAGGGGTGAGTCTAAAGGGGGACTCGGGGTGTACGCCACACATATTCACTCATTCACTAGCACACTTAAAACACGCAGACACACACATGCACAAAAACACATAAACACACCAAATCTACCTCATCCAGGAGATGCAGCACTGTCAGAACTCCTTTTTTTTTTGCCTCCTGCTAACGTAAGAAAGAAGACTTGCATATTCAAGACTGCAGCTCTAATCTGAACCAAACATGTTAACTTGAATTTGAATGGCACAGCAGATACATGGTGCACGTGTGGTCATAGAAAAGGCCCAAAACTAATATTTGTATTTCACTTGAGGCATTACAGCATTTTGCAGAGTGTTTGAATACTGCTGGGGCAGGGCTACTCCAACACAACCCCACAGTCTCTGTGATGTGGACACACACTCACGCCTGTATGTGGGCCTGTATAACACATTTTGAGTAGCTGGCGGGAGCAGAGTAGGATTTCTGTCAGTGGATGATGATCACTCGTGTTCTGGTCTGTGGCTTACTTTCCTATTAATGAATTAAAATGATTATTAAATATAATTTTCCTTGCTGTGATTTCGTCTCCCATATAACCAAACACTGAAATGTGTGAATGCTCGCGCACACACATTTACTCGTGTGTTTGGGGAGTGGAAACATCAGGAGAGATATGATTAAGAAATTAAGAGCAGAATAGGTTCAGTTTAATGTAACCGTGCTGAGACAGCAGTTTATCGCGTCTCCTTAAGATGCCATCCAGTGTTATGTTTTTAGCTGTAATAATGGTCCACCTATGGTCATAATATAGTGGTAAGCTATATGAATAACTTCCTCGTTAATCTATGAATTTGTTGATGTTTTTCTTTGATGTGATCAGACCTGTCTGCCCGAGTGGATGCCGTAAAAGAAGAGAATCTGAAGCTGAAGTCGGAGAACCAGGTTCTGGGTCAGTACATTGAGAACCTCATGTCGGCTTCTAGCGTCTTTCAGACCACCGACACCAAGAGCAAACGAAAGTAAGGAGAGCTTCAGAGAGCCTTGACCTAAATCCACCCCTCCATCTTCCCTTAACTGCACCCGGACTGCCCCAGAGGACTGGACTCATGGACCCTTTAATACTTCCTAAGCCTGTTTGTCTCTAATATGTCTGTAAATATGGGGACATGTTGTTTTTGTAATGTGGCCACTAGGGGCAATGTTGCATTCATAAAAATAGAATGTATATGAAAAAAGAAAGAAAGGGAAATATGATCCAGAAAACGAGCTGCACATTAATACTAACTCATCAGCAGATGCACACTTGAGGTTTGTGTAAGGTGGCGCAGCCGGCCTGAAACCTCTTCTTACATCTGAGTGCAAACATGAATTTTTCTGAAGTTGGTGTGAGTCAGATTAACAGAAGTGTGTAAAGCGTTCAGCAGAGGAAAAAATACTCGGCTGCGTTCTTCCAAATTAATGAGATTTATCTCGTAAAGCATTTGCCCCCTTTCTGATTTCTTCATTTTTTTCTATATTTGTCACACGTTTCAGATCATCAATCAAATTTAATATTAGACAAACAACCTGAGCAAAATGGTCTTTTAAAAATACTTTATCTCAGCACTGTAGCTCCACTTTGTTTTTCTGAAATCTCAGAAATGATGAGATGAATGAATGAATCCTGCAGGAAGCGCTCTCACTCTCAGCGGCACGCCAACTCTGTGGACGCCACAGTTACGTCAGTTATATTTGCATTGTGGTCGCAGAAAAACAGGAAGCGGGTGAGAGGGAAATGGTGAGGCACCTGGAATAGGTAAAAATGTCTTTACAGGCTGTTGGACATCAGCCACTTTTATAGAATACTGTTGATGTAAACACGTCTAGAAAGAAACCCGACATGCTCACGCGTGTAAAACGGGCTTTCCATTTAAACAAGGATAAGTGCACTGAGTTTCAGAAAAGCCATCTGGTAGGAACGACAGTGCTGATGGCATATTTACACACACAGCATTTTAGTCTTCGTTCATGTGTCTCGCATGTTTCTGATGGAACAGGTCAGCTGGCTGTATAACGGCTCTGCCTTTGCACCATATTCATATATTCAGACTGCCTGCTTTTTGGCATTTTTGCACACATACAAAGTAAACACAAAAATTCTATCTTTCTCCGGCCCTTTGTGTAGCACCTCAGTTCATCCTCTGTCTGGGACAAGTTGTTTGAAGTGTCTGGTTAGGTTTCCACCTTCAGGAAGCCTGCCGAGGGGCAGCACACAGTTCTTGTGAGCTGTACTGCATGTACTTTTGTGGGTGTCTTGCACCTGCAGCTGAAGGCTAAATAATTGTTTGATTTTATATGACTGTTATGTCAGTTTGACATAAAAAAAAAAATCAGTTGTAACAGTAAAACAAACTGACAGGCTCTCAGTCATTTTGATTACGCTACACTTCCTGGCGTCAGAAGATGCTTTGGAAAGTCCCGGTGAGGTTACTCTTCCTCCCACACAAAAAGAAAATGTCCACACCACAGTTGTTGGCGAGTTGAAATGTTTACGCTAAATTCCGTGTTCTCCTCGCGATACTGCTCGTGTGTTCCACTGATTGTTGGAAGCACAGTGAGGGGAATGGCCTGAGCGAATATGGGGAGCACAAGAGGTGAAATATTTTTATTTCTCAGTCAGTATTGCTGCCATTGCAGGTCCAGCAGATCTTAGAATGTGTAGTCTTGTTACAAACTCAGCTCTTTGTAAAGTCCTCTTTGTCGTTTCGGCGTGATGTCACTTTTTCTTTTGTTGCTGCTTCTCTCGGGTTGAGAGTAAACAACGCTGATACCGCTCGAGGTCGGAGTTCAAACCATGACGTGTCACTTTGATTTGAGCCTGTATGTGCTGAATGGATTTGACACTGATCGATGAAGCCTCTTTAACCATGTTGTATATTGTTTACATTTTGTTCTGTTGCCAATGTGAAAGACTTTGAAAGTTTAATAAAGTAATGACCTTTTGGTGACATGTTTGTGATATTTGGCGTTCATCGGTCACTCATCTGTATGTTTGAACAGCAGCTAAAACAGGCACCGATACAAGTGTGCTGTTATTGTCGCAGTGGTTCCTTTATACTCACCTCTGCTTCTCTAGGAACAGCAGGATGTTGGGTGTAACCTGCAGCACTGTAAAAGTCCTGCCACTGAGACCGTTTCTGATGAGGCAAACAGTAGATGGATCAGCTGAAGGGCCAGATGCATCTCACAGGTCTTAGCTTTATTACCATTTTCCTATTAAGCACGTCTTTCAGATACTGTTCATCTGCTGTTTGTGGCTTACCAAAAAAAAAGTTTAAGTACAAGAAATAGATTGAAAATGAATGAAAAAGTAGCCAGTGTCCAAATAAAACCATTGTTCAAAACCTCTGTAAAGAGTAAGCCTGGCTCCTCACAAGCAACATATGAAGAAATGACAGGTGACTCGACTTTAGCACAATTCTGTATTTTCCAACACATTCCATGAAAGGAGCAAAAAAGTGTGAGTGAGAATCTTCGCTCCTGCTCTGTTTAGCCCGTTTTAGCCACTGCAAACCAAAATAGCTGCCAAGTCTAGATCGGTGAGGGTTAATCCACGTTCTGTGCAGCTCTGCAGCATCAGACTACAGAGCTGCAAGAAGCTTTCACAGATATTGTGCTAGATACACACAATATGTGACTACATTTTGACAGCATAAAGCAACACCGGTACATCCGATCCAGGTGTCTGTCACACTTGGATCAGATGTACGGCCAGATGAAACTTGAGAACTTTACCAATTGTTTGCGCCTCAAACTGAGGACTGACCTTGAAAGTGATCTTTCTGGCAGCTGTGTGTTTGCAGGGCGTTCTATGGTTCTTTGAAGAACCTGTTCTGCAGTTTTGTTTTTCATGTAAATGTAGATTAAAACAAAACGAGCTGAAATGAAATCCTCAGAAGACAACTCGATGCCAAACACATTTCTTTATTTGTAACAAAAATAGAATAGTGCAATAAATAACTCGCTGAATAGCTCTGGTGTTATGTTAGTAAAGTGTTTGGGTGGAGCATCTTTAAGCAGCTAATCTGAGCCACCACCCTGGCAAATTCGGTCACTTCCATCCATCCATCCTTACTCGTAACACTCAAAGCAGCCAGTTCAGGCACTTCATGTAATCCTGCTTTAAGAAGTCCATGTAGTCAAAGTCTTTGTCCAGCAGGTGGAGCACGTATTGCACTGTGTGTGTGTGAGAGCGCTTCCTTTGTCTCTGTGGTCTTCAAACTTTAATGAGTATCTGACAGACAGGAAAAGAGTGAGTGTTAAACAAACCATAGCTGAAGAAGCCCACACACACAAGCTGCTGATAGCATCACCTGTCGCCGCCTGGCTCATAGTTGAGGTTAACAAATAAGACAGAGGAAAACAGCTTTCTGTGTTCACAGGCTGATTTGTCTTTAGATTTCGGGTGCCCACAGTTTTGCACACGCCACTGTTTGTGATCATTTTTAAATGGATATTTTAAGTAGTATTGCTGCATTACCTTTTTTAAGAGAGGCTACTTTTTTTTTTTCATGTTTACACTGAGGGTTATATTTCATTGACTTTGTGACCAGACCTGTTTAAAATAAATAAATAAAGATTGGTACAGACGTGTGCTTTAACTGGAACTGCCTGGTGCGCCTCCGCATAGCTTCAACCAAACAAACCCCGAGGAGGAGTCCTGTCAAAGTGCGTGAAGCGGCCTGCGTAGCCAGACAAAGGCGTTTCGCCATAATTTCTTTCTAGTCCCGTCACAGGAAGAGCATGAGGTCAGACTGGTTGTGTAACAAAGCCTCGTGTGTGAAGGGATTTGTGCTCGTTCACCTGGTTTGGTTTTAATGAATGATCCTGTTTGATTTAATAGGATCTGAAGGTAGTTTGCGAACCTCAAAATTGTCTCTTTGCTTTTACTAGCTGCCACGGTTCTGTCTCATCAGACCGTGGGCCTTTGGTGCATCCTGTGGGGGTTAGCAGCCACGTGTGAAGTGGCTGGGATGACAGCTAGCAGCTTCTGTGCTGGAAAATGGTGGATCGCTTCCTTTAGGTTGGGAGTAGAGTTGCTGTGTGCTGTGTGCCAAAAGTAGCCAGATGATGTGACAAAGGGGCAGATTCAGGTATTGATGAAACCCTGGGAGACACTGAAGCTGCTGCCTGAGCATGCGGCTTAGCTGCTAGCACTACTGTGAGCTGTGGGTTTTAGAGGTGCATGTTAACAATCAGTAACTTGAATTATACAAATTGAGTGATACACGGGGAGTTAGTACAAAAATATTGAAGCAGGAACTGTAAACGTACACCGTGATCAACTGGTCTAACCACTCTTCACAAGACAGGGAAGAACTTTTTCTATTAGATTTCTGTGCAGGTCAAAGCTGTACACTT
This sequence comes from Cichlasoma orientale, assembly GCA_034780415.1. Lineage (NCBI taxonomy): Eukaryota > Metazoa > Chordata > Actinopteri > Cichliformes > Cichlidae > Cichlasoma > Cichlasoma orientale. The sequence continues at coordinate 244,031 of JAVDPK010000137.1, read as the reverse complement.
TTTTAAGTTGATCATATTTTGTTGTGTGTATATTTGTTTTTTAACCTGTTAATTAACTGAGCAATGTTTTACAAACACACATAAGACAGGTACTTGGGTCAGACCTCGCTCAGCAGAGCCCAGACATCCGAGTCGGAGTGGATCACCAGGCGCAGCGCGGAGACCGGCTGCAGTGCTGCGCCAATCTCACCTTCAGCTACTCCATTCACAAATGCACCTGCAGACACACAGCAGCAGTTTTTGTGTGTGTGTAAAAGCACAGGTGACAGTGTAACTTCCAACATGTTTACCCTTCCTTTTCTCTAAAGGTTTAGTTTTTCACTAATACCAAATGTAGTGCTAAGATTGCAGGTTACTGCTGTGCTGAAGCTAAGTGCTGTCTGCACGTGTGTTCACAGTGACGGCATGTTTAATGTAGGACAAAGAAAAAAAACATCAGTACTGGTAATTTCCACCTGATATGGGAGGGTGTGAAATCCACGACAGGGATGCGGCCCAAGAAGGGTTCAATTTCTTTTAATGGAAACTATTAGTTTGACCTTTCTATAGAACTGAACGTCAAGGGTGATGCTGTGAAGCTTTTCCTGGGTGTGTGGCACTGGAGGCCGTGTTCGTAGAAACTGTGCTGAACAGTTAGCAGATAATTTGCTGCTTCACCTCCACAGGGTGCCTCCAATTTGGACTTTGTGTCTGTACAAAAAACAAAAAAAACACCGCTCCAAAGGCACAGTTCGACCACAGGCCTGTGGTGCTTTCTTATAATAATGAAATCGTTTGAGAAGATTGTAACAGAGGTGCTTTTTGAATTCAGTGCATGCACATCTGGACCCTTTCCGGTTTGCCTACAGGTCAGGCAGAGGTGCTGCTGATGAGGGTGCAAAGACTTTTGTGCTACATTTTTATTGATTTTTCTGGAGCTTTTAATTGTATTCAGCCACACATTGTAACAAGAAGGCCTTTCATTATCACATGATGATCATATTTCCTCCACCGGGGGGGGGGGGGGTGGCTTCTTTCACCTCTTATTTGTACTGCATGCCACGAGTTTGCTTTCACTTTAAGCTTTGTGGTTTTTATGTTGCCAGCACTTTCATGAGACCGTTTTATTCCCATGAAGATGCTGTCCGGTTCTCATGTTACACTCATTTGTCAGCTGGCACGGGTCACTGAACCTCAAAAACAAAAACAGACTGCAGAGAATGAGCAGTAAAATTGCAGGTGTGACTCTGAATGACCTTCCTCACTTGTAGAAGGTTGGGACCGTCCAGTGAGTCCTGGCAGATAGAGTTTGCAACATGAAGAACAAAGATATTTTAAAAAAATCAGGTCCCAGCTGCCAGTGCTCTGCATAAATAACTCAGTGCGTTTTTAATGTTGCCATTTTATTCCAGACTAAATCTTAGTGTGTCCTTGTGTTTGTTTTTTATAACCCTTTACTTGTTGATTGTGTGATTTCTGCTGACTGTACAACAAATTGCCCCTAGTGGATAATAAATATATTCATGGTCATGTACAATGAGGGTCACAATGAAACATGTCGCCATGCTCATTAGTTCTGAATACCGTTGATGGATGAATTTTCTATCTCAGGTAATACATGGTATCAGCTGCATTCTCAACTGTAAGTAGATGAATTCAGATGATGTGAAGTAGATTTGTAATTACCAACAATGATGAAGCCATTGTCTGACTTCCCGTAGTGAGGACCGATGGGTTTGTCTCTTGTCAGCTTCTGAAAGAAGAAAACAAATATAGGCAGTGATGTTTGGATTTCAGCATGATCCTTAGATCTTAACCACATCACAGCTCTGTGGTCAACACTGTGTTACTCAATACACTGAGTTAGCAGAGTGTGAACCTGCAGGAAATGGCTGCTAATGAATTCACAACACAATACTGACAAATGTCAGTTACATCTATATATGAGTTTCTGCATGTACCATAACACTGGGTGATTGCCTTTTGTTTTTTTCATAATCAGTCCAGTGATGGCATGAGCTCATCTTTATATGGGGCGGCTGTGGCTGAGGAGGTAGAACGAGTCATCTGCTAACTGGAAGGTCGGTGGCTGGCTCCTCCATGTCTTAATCAACTAAACCCTAAAGGTAATATGTCTGTGTAGGTTCTCAGTCACAGTCGTCTCTGCAGCTTGAAAAAAGGCGACTGGACTTCTTCAAGTTTCTTGAAGACGTTTCACCTCTCATCCGAAAGGCTCCTTCAGTTCTCAAACCAAAAGGTGGAGAGACCCAGGCATTTAAACCCCAGTGGGCGTAGTCCCCTGGAGGTGGTTGTGATCCACTGTTGTTCATGTGCATAATGCGCCAAGGTGTGAAAGGAGGCGTGGGAATGTGGGAATGTTCAAGAAGGCTAAAATGTTCTATCATATTCTAATAACTGTAAAAACCATCACACCTGCTGCCAGTGAGCTCTCAGAACACACCCTTCAGCTTGATGTCAGTTACACACCTGTGAGGCTGCGTGGCTCTGTTTTACACAGCTATGAAGGTATTGTGTTGGCAAAATCTGCCCACAGCAAAACAAACTAAACAAGCTGAAGGTGTGTTTGTTTCTAAAGATTGAAGTGAGTGTATGTATACAGTATATTTGAGCCTCTGTGTATACTTTTGTGTGGATTAGAGAAAATCTCAAATACATTAAAACTTGTGCACCCAATTCTTTTTTTTTTTTTGGTGTCAATAAAGTTGTGTGCTGTGCAAGTGTTTGACTTTTCCACTTCCTCTTCACAAGTTACAATAGATGAAACTGAAGAACCCACGGCACACCCATGTTTCTTCCTGTAATACTGGTCCTTGTATATGAAATATACAGATTGAAGAACACTTTGGTGTTATGTGAACAGACACTCTTGGTTGGTATTTAGGGTGGTTCTGAGTCATCCTGTAATTCGTTACACACTACCTCCACTGCGCAGTAACTGGAACACATGACGAGAGATGCAGTCAGTGGTGCTAGTTTCCATCGCTATGCAACTGTTCTGTACTATAAGGCTGGGGAAACCTGCAGTCAGCTGAGGCTGAAGAAGTCGCTTGGATGAAGGACGGAACATTTCTCTCACGGAAAATGCTAAATCCAGATGAACACAATCAGCTTTCTGGGATAGAAATCATTAAAAGCCTAAAATTATTATGGTATTCATGACCCATGATGAGTGTATGTAAACTTCTGACTACAACTATGATGCAACGAGAAGCTTTTGGACCTGGAATCATCCTGTGTAACGAGGATTCCCCCTTTTCTTCCACACAGTGATTCCATGTCTGTCTAACGTTACTCAAAGGTCACCGCTGGCATGACCACTTTTCCCCTTTAGTGTGGTAGAAGTGTCAGCTGACACACACCGAGCTAAGAAGAGGCAGTCCAGTGATAACAGATAGCTTGTTGTGGTGGATGTTTCCTGTTGCCTTGCAACTCTGTCTCACTTCATCAACACCTGAGATGAAAACCAAGGCCTGGTCAACAGCAACATTAGAACTAAAGAACATACACCCAGAAAACACACACACACACACAGGTTACTCACATTGCTGGGCAGTACTTCCACTGTTGTATTGAAGAATTTATCTCCACTGATTTCGATATTTCCACTGCGAAACAGGTACCTGCACAGTAAGAGAGACAGCAAAGGCTGAGTAAACTATGCTGCAATGCTAACATCTACATATAACAATACTCCTGAGCTAAAATATTGCACCAAACTGTATTACATTATTATCACATTATTATCACATTGTATATAATTTTCATTAATAAATTACCATTTTCTGTAATTTATTAATGTGCAAACTGCGTCACCATCGGCCACTGGAAAAAGTTATTGAAGAAACGGCACTGGAAAGAAGAATTTGCCAGTCCATTTCTTCATTTTTAATAGAACTATAATTTCAGAAAAGTTAAAGACTATAGGAAATTACGTAAAAACAAAACAAAAAAACTAACTGACCCAGATGTGTGGATTGGGTGGGAGAAGTTGAAGAGGATGTAGTCACCCTGGAGGGGAGTTAGTGCCCAGAAGAAGTCTTGGCCATTGTAAGCCCTTTCCAAGCTGTGCTCCTGGTAGTGTTTCAAGCTGCTCCTCACGTCTGCAGGTGGGTTATTGTGGGCCTTGTACAGAGTCTGCTTCCCAAAATCTTTATCCTGAAGAAGATGAGACAGAACAGAAAAAAATATATTTACACAAACCACAGCACATCCAAACTGGTTCAGGCAACATGTGCTTTGACCCAGGGAAAAAGAGCAGCAAGTTTTAAGTGACAAACTTTAAATAACAAACCATCTTTTCAGCAAAGCTGTTTCATGCATGCTGATCTGAATTGCTGAAAGTTAGGTACTTGTTCACAACATTTCCTCATCAAAGAATATGTTTTAAATGTCTGATTCTGGATTTGCAGAGGACCCTCTTTGAGCAAGCACTTGGCGACAGTGGGAAGGGAAAAAACCCTTTTTAACAGGAATAAACCTCCAGCAGAACCAGGCTCAGGGAAGGAGACAGGACAAAAGACATGCAGTGGAAGAGTCATTAAACTAAATAATAACTAATGATTAAATGCAGAGTGGTGTATAAACACAGAGTGAGAGCAAAGTGCTCTATTGGGGGTGATATGGTAGTACGAGGTACTATGAGATAAGATGGGGCCTGGTTATTCAAGACCTTGAATGTGAGAAGAAGGATTTTAAATTCTATTCTGGATTTAACAGGGAGCCAATGAAGAGAAACCAATATGGGAGAAATATGCTCTCTCTTTCTAGTCCCTGTCAG
>JAVDPK010000137.1:197235-208875 GCA_034780415.1 Cichlasoma orientale | reverse complement strand
AGCCGGATATTCTTATTATCTGCTATCTTTGTCTCTGCGAGAGGCAGAAGTTACACCAGTCCCCCCCCCCCCCCACCTTCATCACATCAACTTTACAGCTTGTTTTACTGCATCCGACTGACGAGACAATAAAAAGTCCTGAATGCAGCTTTAACTAACTAAAATATATCGCCTTACATGTTTGAGCACAAAGTTTATATCTGGTCAGGACATAACAGCTATGAGCCCGTTGCTAGAAGAGCAGTTTGTGTGCTGCACAAATGTATTTCACAGCACTTGTTTCATTGAGAATGTTTGGTGAATGCTGGTTTTTGACAGTCTGCTCGCCCCTTTACTCTCAAGGCTGCTTTAATCTCATTACTTTAACACTGTGCTTGTCCTCCATTCATCCTCCCGCCCCTCCTTCTCTGCCCCCATGCTCTAACTGAAATGGTATACCCTCTAACTTAATTAATTGAGGCATCTTCTGACTGACATCGGGCACACACACATGTAGCAGTGTCCTGCACGGCGGGACGCAGTGCCCTCCCCTCTGTATTTTATGGTAATTCCCTTCCATCTTCTGATTGCATCTGGTAGATCTCTCCACCCTGTGGGAATACACTGTGGATGTTTCCCATCAGTTTCTGTCACTCGCTGCTTTAACTCGTTCATGCTATTGTGACGCGGGGCGTCGCTGTTTATTTTGTGAGACGCCCATGTTCAGTCATCTAATGAGGAATAATTTGAAAGCAAGCTGAACGCATTTATTAAACGCATTAGAGCGCTCAGTTTTCCTTCTGTTCGCGAATGCACCGCGGTGAAGACCCAGCCGTAACTGTGTGGGTGAGAAAGAAGGAGACAGATCAGGAAACTGTGTGTAGTTTCAGCTCGTCTACACTGCCTGAAGCCTCTCTGTCAGAAAGCCCAAACTCCAGTCGCGGCGATGAACTCGGATCAGTTTCACAACCAGTTTTCGTTGGATGGTTGTACTGAAGTAGAATCTAAGTAGAGGATTCTGACATGGGTCTCTTTTGTCCAGATGCGTCAAGGAGAAGTGAAGGATGGAGGACACATCCTCAGTGGATCTGTTACACCGATATGCAAATTGCAGAGAGTCTAGAGAGGCGGGGAGGTTGGTGTGCCAAAGAATAACCTTTCAAGGCACTTCACGATGATTGAAGTGAGTGCCATGGAGTCATTCAGGCACGTAACACATGACTTCTTTGGCAGGATGATGGTGGTGGGACAGACATCTGGATTTTAGATTATTTGGTTACACTGTAGGTGCAAATGTAATGGACTCACATTAATATAGCGCCTTTCTAGTCTTGCTGACCCTTCGAAGAATATGCAAACTTCCTGCTGGGATTTAAACCAGGAGCCTTCTTGCTGTGAGGTGGCAGTGCTAACCACTGCACCAGACCTCCCATCTGTGCCGAGGCACCCTCTGATCTCCGCATAACCTCTTCCTCATGTGCGCCACTTATAATAACTCTCATGCTGCTTCAAATTTGACCTGAACAGTATATGAGGGTTAATTTGTTTATTATGATATTCTTAGAACTGTGTACCCGTATTTCATTCTGTCAGTGTCTGATTTATTGTCTTTAAACTGATTTCCAGGGCCTGAAAAACCTGAAACTTTCCACTGAATTAATGTTTTGTCCCAAAACCATGTAGCCAAGATGAAGCTGTGGATTTTTTCCCTCTGCTTGAGCTGTGGATGGATGCAAACAACTTGTACTGCTGCTGTGACTCCATCACCCTCCTCTGCATCTGTGACACCCACTGAAGATGAGAGCTCCAAACTGGTGGTAATAGAAAAGACATAAATATTGATAGGAAATGGATCTTTAACATTTCTCTCACACATTATATTACAACAGAACTTGATATATAATATAGATAGGACGGGTGCAGCACTGAAACAAATGAAGAGCACCCTGTTAAAGTGACAATCCATCCTTCTCTCAGGATTGGTTGATGAAGTATGGTTACCTCCCTCCCTCGGACCCTTCCACTGGACAGCTGCAAGCCTGGACAGGTGTCACCAATGCTGTGAGGGCCATGCAAAGGTTTGCGGGCCTCAAAGACACCGGAGTCGTAGGTGAGGATTGCAAAAGCTGTTTGTGCTTCCTCTCAAATCGATATGTGATTTGTGATTCTTCTGTTCTCTGGTGTTCAGACGAGGAGACAATGGCGCTGATGAACAGTCCACGCTGTTCACTACCAGACCAGGAGGAATCATCGGCGCTACCGGCCGACCAGGAGAGGAGAAAGATGAGGAGACGGAGGAGGTGGGGTGTCTCCGTGTGGACACGCAGGAACATCAACTGGAGGTGGGATGAGATCCGTGAGCAGAGATACGGGTCACTAGGTGAGGTCTTTGCTTCTATCTTACCCGAGCACTTTCTTACCTCGGCAGGTTGCACTCGTATCCCTTCTCTTCTCATCTGTCTCGGGAGACAATTCGCTCACTGATCTTCTACGCTTTAAGAGTGTGGGCAGAGCCAACACCGCTGGAGTTCCATGAGGTTTGTGAGATGCCATCTTATGGGAACCTGTAACCACGCAAAGTCCACAGCCCGGGTGGCTCGTGGTTTTCCTTCATTCTGTTCTGTTGCTCTCTGTCTCCAGGTGGGCAATCCAGATGCAGCGGACCTGCAGGTAGACTTCCTCCGTGGTTACCATGGTGATGGCTATCCCTTTGATGGGGCGGGCGGAGCAGTCGGCCATGCTTTCTTCCCCTCTGACCCAGCCCGGGCAGGAGGAGTTCATCTGGATGCAGAGGAAGAGTGGGCATTCAGACAGCCCGGTAGATCAACACCGAAAGCATTTTATTAGTCTTTAATTTAGTTACTTAATTAGTGAGTTTCAAAACAATAACGTTGAGGTTTCAAAAATGTGGATGCTACATGCATTTTTATATACAGTCTATGGTCATACCACACCAGTAAAAAATTATCAGTGTATAATAGAACCACAAGTTTTAATCAGCTCATCATTGCCTCTTCTCTTCCTTCCCCTCTTTTTCCTTTCCAGTCTCCGAGGGTACTGACCTGTTCACAGTGCTAGTCCATGAGTTCGGCCATGCACTGGGCCTTGCTCATTCCTCGTCCCGCCACTCAGTCATGAGGCCATACTACCAGGGTCCTGTTGGAGACCCCCTCCACTACCGCCTGGGACCCCAAGACCTGGAGCACATCACCCAGCTCTATGGTGAAACTTCTCCCAATTAACAACAGGCTTTTCCCACACATCTCTAACTAGTGTCCACCCTCATTTAATCAGGATCTAGTCATTAATATTGATTGTGGTTAATGCATGAGGATGTGTAAACAGGACTAAACACATAGGATAATATAATGTCTTCAATATCTGGGTTTCACATTAAAAAGGATAAAAAATGAAGTACAAGTATAAAGGATGAATGGGGACCACTGTGAACGGGCTTCCTGGTCTGACCTCTGGTGTGTTTATTGAGGGAGGATGGAATTTTGTTTCTTCCCAGTTTTACCCTCCACATTAAGCACAGATCCTTGTGAAAGCCTTGTATTGTAAAGAATCAAGAATCAAAAGGAGGAAATTCTCAGAGGAAAAGTCCGACTGCTCTGTTGCTCAGAAAGAATTCTTAACTTTCTCAGTTCATTCTGCTTTTGGATAATGCTGTGCGTGCTTGACAGTCAGGCCACTGTGTCTGCGAATATGCAAACATCTGCCCACATGTTTCAAGACGATACATCCTTCCACTTGGTTGCATTCAGGATTCAGGAATTGAGTCTGCATTTGCATCTGCATTTTGCCAACTTGTTATTGTGAAAAGGTCACACTCATGATCCTTTTTTAACCCTAACCAAGAGGTTTGGTGCCTATACCACTGAACATGCAAAAAATCTTAATAGCTAATTAATTGTTTGGCACAAAATTTTTATCCAAAGGGCTGTGGTTCCTAGAAGTTAAACTTTATTGTCCCTTCTTAAGAATTCTCCAAATTAAGAACATTTATATCCATTTATCCATCCATCCTTAATTTATGTCTTTCTATTTTCTCTCTCTCTCTCTGTGTAAAGCGTGTACACATAATGAGGTCAGCATATGAGCAAATACTCCGCGGCAGCTGATTCCCACTTTTCTGGGATGCTTAAAGCTGTGGTTCTTAAACTGTCGAGCGGGGCCCTCTAGTGGTACATGGAGAAGGTGCAGGAGGAGCATTGAAGGACGGAAGGGAAAATATGGAGCGAAGCCACAGCGAGAATTTAAGTTTTGTTCTGAAGCAGGGGCGGGCTTGACTGTACAAGGCTTGCTCATTGGCTAATAACTTGTGATTGAAAGGTTCTTAGCCAATGAGCGAGTGGAAAATACCACGACTAATCCTCCTTTTTGAAACATGGTATGACCAAGATTGCAAAATATATTTACGTTTTTATTCAGTGTGACCCTAAATGGGTGACTATGAACTACGCAGGAAAGCGTTTACAGACGTCAAGAAAGTCGCTTTCCCACAGTCTTCTTTGGTACCCACAGCACCACCTGGTGGCCTTTAGATAGAATGCAGGTGTAAGGTATTTCGCATTGGCTTAATTTTTCTGACCAGGATCCACATCAATGTCTTAGACTATTTTCAACTGGGTTAAAAAGCAAAAATAATGATAGGCATGTGATTGTACATCACATATTATTATATATTTTGATGATCTGAGTGTTCTATACACTTGTTGCTTTACAGCTACTTCAAATGCCACATACTGTATATGTGGCAGCTTTTTATTTGTTGCGATTTTTGATTTAGGCAAAAGGAACCAGCTGCTGCCTACGGATGCTCCTCGCCTCACCACAGAACCTTGGTTACACCACAGAGGCCACCACCACCACCATCATCATCATCATAGGCATGGGTATGATTTACAAAGTTAGATCTACACAGAGATTTTCCTATAAGGACCCACCCAACAGTACTGGAGATTCCAGCTCGAAAATAAGCATTTTTAAATACTTCTGGATTTAGTTTCAGCCCCAATATCAAACATTAGTGCTCAGCCTTTTAGTTTTTAGACAGTAGAAAGTCAGGATGCTTTGGTCTGTCTCTGTCTGAGAAATCCATTTAGTCTAACCTTTATGGACAAATTTACTCTTAGTCATAATTATGCTCGTTAGCTACAAGAATTGTGGTTTTGTGCCTCTGCCACTCATCACGCTGCAGTCTTTGGTTTTCATCTAATGTCAGTATTAAGACTTTAAAGGAATTTAATGTCAGCCACCATAAATTAATATCAACTCTTCAGTAGCTCTCCAGTCTCGTCATAGTCCTTCTGTTTCTGCATTATGGAGTCAAACAATGGCTGTAAACCTGTTTTTTGTAGAAAATGACAATGTCACAGTGGAGCTGACCTTTTGGAACAAACGAGATGGGCTGTGCTGTTCGTCTGTTATCCAAATGAAGACCTAACATTCTTTTGAGATGTATCCCTGTGTGCTTTCTTCCTTCAGCCCTTCCATAGATCGCTGCAACACCAGTTTTGATGCTGTGGCAAAGATCCGAGGAGAGACTTTCTTCTTCAAAGGTCTGAAAACTGATTTTTAGAATGTAGACAATAAGAAATAGATTAGTTATAAAAACTGTAGCTGGGGTTAACAGGATATCACGTCATCATTTTCATGGTCTTCCCTCCAGGCCTGACGATGTGGAGGGTCAATGGTGGGGGTTTGGTGTCGGGGCGTGGGTCTTCAGTGAGGCGGCTGTGGAGGGGTCTGCCCCCTGACCTGCCCCGTCTGCATGCTGTGCTGGAGAGGCGGTCGGATCATGCCATCATCTTTATCAGCGGTACAGTAAAATAATGTTAGCTGTTGGGCAGAAAGTTTTCGTACAATTATAAGGTCTTCTGTTCTTTTTCCTCGGCAAACGTTATCTACAGCCTAGAAAATAAGATCGTAATGACAAAATAAAGCAGAGCGTAACAACTCAAAATAAGAAAAAATGGGACCATGTGTTAACTTTCTTGAAACCATCTGAATCAGTTCCCAAGAAGACTTGATGGCATTTCACCGAATCATCAGACTGACTCGCTAACCTCTCCAGGTGGTGTCTCCCTGCAGGTTACCAGTTCTGGCTGTTCAGGGACCTGTCCCTGCAGGAAGGCTACCCTCTGCCCCTGTCTGCTCTCAGGATGGACATCAGTATGGATAAAGTAAACACTGATCGTGATGGTGATGATGATGATGATGGTGCTGAACAGGCAGCAGGAGAATTAGAGAGATGGGGGCTGGACTGGGATCCAGAGGTGGGGGCTGTGTGGGGAAAAATTGGAGATGCCAAAGAAGAGAATCAAGAAGACACCTGGAGACAGCTGCTGAAAGAGGGTGTGAATGGAATTACTACAGACAGCAATGGTGAGGATCTGAATCGTGTGTGTGTTTTCATAGATCTACTGCTAAACAGACTGAAGTACATCAAATAAAGGATAAAATCAATTTAGAACTAGAATCAGATTCTATTATTTAAGACCTTATGTTCTTCCTCTCCAGGCTCTATCTATCTCTTCAAAGGAGAGTCCTACTGGAAGTTCATGTTTCCAGGTTCTTCACTGCATGATGGATACCCACGATCCTCTGCGGCAGACTGGCTGGGCTGCACTGACTCTTCCTCACCTGGCGTGAAGGACCTCTCCTTGTCTCTGTCTTCACCTGGAGGAAGAGAGGAGCTCAGGGAGAGTTGGAAATATGGGGGAGAGGAGGAGGAAGCGGGAAACAGGAAGTGGGACAGACACAGAACCAAACACAAAGAGTGGCAGGACAGAGGTTCACACATCTGGACAAAATGCACATGCCAAAACGGAGCCCTGGATGGCAGGACGACATTTTTAATAGCAGCCTTGCTGCTGCTTACGTGGACGCTTTTGGCTGTTTAAAGCTGTGCAATCAAATGAAAGACAGAGGTTTCATTAGGCTAAAAAGCTCTCCACATGCATCACATATTTGCCCTTTACTCTTGCTCTGAGTGTGAAACTAGAAGTGCGCTACTGGAGGCATATTTATCCACCAGTGTTGGATATGAGGAGAGAGGTGAGGCAGTGCCTCCCCTGTCATCATGACAAGTAAAATACTAACCATGATAAGAGAAAATACATTTGACCACCACTTGACGGGTCTATAAAACTATTTTCTGAATTATTTTAACACGTTAATGCTCAAAATCGCGGAATGGAAGAAATGCGGGGTGAACCAGTGCAGTGCTGTGGCTCACCTCTGGGGGCGCTGTGTCGCATGCTCATTGCTGTCTCTCTTTATATCGCAAAAATACGTTTGATTACACATGTGCTACACATGCTGGTGTTCCACAGTCTGTCTAATATACTGAATGAATCTGTGTGACATGTTTATTCTTTGTGATCGGTCATGTGCACGGTGCAAATGCACGGTGAAAATAGGCAGAGTGAGGCAGAAAGTACCGTGCCGCACCGATAGAGGGCAGTGCTGCAGCAGTGCTGTCCCATAGTGAAAAGGATAGGCGCATGGATTTCATCTTCAAATAAAGGTAAAATAATACGTTTTTTAAAAAAATATATATTTAAGAAGAGAGACCCCCCCTCCCAAAAAAAAATAGTTTGATTTTACATTAAATATTTTGTTTTTCTTGCCATCATTGTTGAACATTATGGAGTTGATTAAAGCAAAATTAGTCATTAGCATAATTAAAATTGAAATATAAGCTTCTATTTTGGGTTCATATATGTGAACATCCGACTGCAGACGAGTCAGTGCCTCACAAACCTCACCGCACGCCACTGTTAGCGATGACTGGGTCCAACTGTGAGGGACTGCCAGATGAAGAAAAAAATTACTCAACACAGACATTAACTTTTTTTGTTTCCATATTTATTTGCCTTTTATTGTCATTATTAACTTATCCCCTTAATTTTCCATTTAGTGTATTTATTTACAGATATCCAGATATTTTAAAATTATGTATAAATTGAAATGTGTATTTACACTGATCAAGCATAACTTTATGACCACCTGTATAATATTGTGTTGGTCCCCTTTTGCTGCCAAAACAGCCCTGAGCCATGGAGGCATGGACTCCACTAGAATGCTGAAGGTGTGCTGTGGTATCTGCACCAAGATGTCAGCAACAGATCCTTTAAGTCCTGTAATTTGTGAGGTGGAGCCTCCATGGATCGGACTTGTTTGTCCAGCACATCCCGCTGATGCTTGATTTGATTGAGATCTGGGGAATTTGGAGGCCAAATCAACACCTCAAACTCATTGTTGTGCTCCTCAAACCATTCCTGAACTATTTTTGCTTTGTGGCAGGACGCTTTATCCTGCTGAAAGAGGCCACAGCTATCAGGGAATACTGTTTCCATGAAAGGATGTACTTGGTCGGCAACAATGCTTAGGCAGGTGGTGCGTGTCAAAGTAACATCCACATGGATGGCAGGACCCAAGATTTCCCTGCCAAACGTTGCCCAAAGCAGCACGCTGCCTCCACCGGCTTTCCTTCTTCCCTTAGTCCATCCTGGTGCCAGGTGTTCCCCAGGTAAGCGATGTACCCGGCCATCCACGTGATGTAAAAGAAGACGTGATGTATCAAACCAGGCCACCTTCTTCCATTGCTCTGTGGTCCACTAGTTTTGTATTTAGCTCACGTGAGCACCCTGACTGTTCTGCAGCCATGCAGCCGCAAACACAACAAACTCTGATGCACTCTGTATTCTGACACCTCTCTATCAGAACCAGCATGAACTTTTTCAGCAGTTTGAGCTACAGTAGCCCGTCTGCCGGGCCAGCCTTTGCTCGTGCAAATGCATAACTGCAAGTCTGTAAATGCAGAGTTTAAAAATAAGGATATAAATGTGTGCAGCAGGTAAAGAATACATCCTTTTATTTGCCACAGTGGAACGCCACCTCCGGCCGGACAGTCAGTGATGTATGTAGCCTGCAGTCTCGAGCATGCAGCAGAGGTGGGTAGTGGGCTAATAATTTCACTACCTTGTAAATGTACAGCAATAAATGTGCACTCGTTAAACTTTGGGAGAAAGGAGCATTAGTTGGAGCACTATTTTCTCACCTATTTTACACTCATATCAACAATATTTACATAACCTGTGCTTCTTCCCTGCTTTGACTTTTGTTATTAGAGGTTGTTGTTGTTGTTGATCTGACCTGCTGTATTTCATTTAGCTTTTATTTAGCTGCACATGCTTATGGGACCTTCTGTTCTTTAAAGACTTACTGCCTGATGTGAACTAATCACGAATATGATCGTGATGAAATATTCCTGTAAATAGGGTTTGAAACGGAGTGGCTGAAATATGTCAACTTTATTCTGTGGATGCTGCTCCGACTCCACACACAGCAGATGGAGGATATATTCAGCATAGTTATATGCAAAAACATTCTTGTTACCATAGCTTTATTCATATAGACCAGTCCACATGTCATTCCATAATAAAGTAGTGAGAAACATCTTATTTTAGCAATGATGTAAATATGAGAAACAAGTGTAGGTTAGAAACAATGGTAGTAGGTTATTAAAAATAGCTATTTAGTAACTCCAGGAAATGCTCCTTTATCAAAGAGACACGACTGATATCTCTGTCCGAGCCTGTCCAGTGTTCTATTCCTGTTTTATAAAAATTATATAAATGGTCAGTTATTTCTTTGTTGTAACAATGTTTCTTGGCAATAAATCTTATACCACTGGAAAGTCTCTTTATTTCCCCTTAAATGGAGCCACGTTTGTCAAGGAAACGCATTTGTGGGTCGAGCAGCAGAGTCGAGTATGTGGGCTGAGCCCATGGAAAACCAAACAGCTTATTCTGCTGTTGACTCGTGTTTGGTGCCCTGTGGGGGCGAGCGTTGTCATCCTGGAGGATATCCCTCTCACCCCCTGTGGGGAGGTGTTGATATGTGCGTGCCCGGGAGTTTGAGGGTTCTGTGCAGTACAGCGGTGGCTTTTACAGAAAGGCAAGCAGAGATGACTGCAAGGGGTGGAGGAATTTTTCAAACCATTCCTTTAGAAAAAAATAAGAAATAAAACACCATGAAAGCATTTCACTACATATAAAACTCTATTATTGGAAAATTGTGCTTAAAGTATTAAAATAGAGAGAATTACTCTGCAGGAAAATGTCCCCCATCATAATTAAATTGATTACTGTTGCATTTGCTTAAGGTTCCGCTCATTTTAAATACTTTATATTCTGTTTAATGTGCAGCATCATATTCTGTAAATCATGTTTGTAGTGGCTGTAGTTGCTCATGGAAACACAGGCCTACATCTTGATTTAAAAAATATATACTGAAATATATTGATAACAAAAAAAATTGATGAATTAAAAAGCTTGAGCAGTGTGTGACACGGTTAACTGTCAATATCTATAGCAGGGATTAGAAGCATTCATGAAAAATGAAGGTGGAGTGGTTAAAGGTATATCTCATAGATGCTAATCTGAAAGTGCACCTGACCAACTTGCCTGTGATCCATCATCCACAAGCAGAGCCAGTGGCACCTTGCCTCAAATGCTTGTCTCCCATCAGTTTAATGTAAAAGACTAGGGGGAAAAAAAGCTTCTCAGCTTCCCCAGCTCGAAGCATTGTTAATGGGAGAAGGACACACCTGTAAAATGCAGACAGCTGCAGTTTCTAATGAGTACAAAACAAGCAGAGCTTTCAGCGGCAATAGCCGACCGTGGCCACAAGATGGCAGTAATGTAAAGATTGGATACAAACAGGTGAGGCGTTTTATGACAGCGCTTTATGAGATGAAAGGAGAGAGATCGCTTTACTTTGGTACATTTTAATTTATGTCTATTTTTAGATTTGACAAGGCAAGCAGTGCTTGTCCTGACAGAACGCCACTGGGGCAGTTTCTTAGACGTTCGTACGACTGCACTCTTCTGGACAGAGACCTCTGATGTTGTGCCTGGAATCTGCTACAGCCACTCTTCCAGTTTGGGGGTTACAACTGTGGGACCACTTTAGCCCTTGGTACTTCTCTGTTTTCTCCCGTTCCTTCTTCCACATGTTGCTGTCGCTGGGATTGCCACATCTATCACAACTGCAGTCTTCTGCTCCTTATCAACCACCACTATGCATGGTTGGTTGGCCAGCAGCTGCTTGTCTGTCTGGAGCTCAAAGTCCCAGAGGACCTTAGCTCTGTTGTTCTCAACTACCTTTGGTGGCGTCTCCCATCAGGCCTTGAGGACCTCTAGTCCATATGCAGCACAGATGTTCCTGTACAGTATCCCAGCCACTTGGCTGTGGTCTCAGCTTGCATCTCACATCCTGCTAATATGTGATGGATAGTCTCTGGGGCATTGGTCTGCAATTTGGGTCCAGTCTGCTGTGGTAAACTCCTGCCTCTATGGATCTGGAGCTTAGAGCCTGCTCTCGTGCTTCCATGATGAGAGCGTCTGTGCTGTCCTTTAGGCCAGCCTTTCTAGCAACTGGTAGGATGTCTTGATGTCAGCCACATCATTAATACATCCCATGCAGGGGCTTGGTCATCCATGATCCTGTTCCTCATTACTGTCTGTGTTCAGCTGCCTTAGGAGCAGCTCATCTTGGAGGGCTACCTTCTGGATGTATTTGCAGATGCTCCATGCTTCAATCTGGATTGTGGCTCTGACGCTCTCTCATCCTTGGGGGGGGGGGGGG
>JAVDPK010000137.1:137935-153812 GCA_034780415.1 Cichlasoma orientale | reverse complement strand
GGCTCAGCACACAGCCCTGTGGGGAGCCAGTGCTCAGTGTGCGGGTGGAGGAGAGATGGGGGCCAAGTCTCACAGTCCAGGGCCGGTTGGTTAAGAAGTCCTGTATCCAGGAACATGTGAGAGTGGGGGAGGCCCAGGGTGTGCAGTTTGGTGGTGAGAATGTCCGGGATGATTGTGTTGAACGCTGAGCTGGGCACACACTCTGATCACCTTGCCTGGTACTCCGTCTGGTCCAGCAGCCTTTCTCGTGCTCCTGGACAATGAGTGGGGTGGAGAAGGTCTCTCTCTCTCTCTCTCTCTCTCTCTCTCTCTCTCTCTCTCTCTCTCTCTCTCTCTCCAGAGAGAGAGAGGGTGGATCACCTACTAACAGGAAGGTCAGTGGTTTGATGGCAGCTCATTTATTCCACATATACTGAACCCTGAATTGCCCTGATTTATCCACTGCGGGTGTGAGTGTGTGTGTTGTAGTGTTTAAAGGCATAAATTAAAGTGCTGTATGAATGTATGTATGAAGGGGTGAATGTGACATGTGCTCAGTTAGAGTACTATATAAGTGCCAAGTAACAAAAAAATAAAATAAAGAGCCACGTTTTAT
The DNA here is from genome assembly GCA_034780415.1 of Cichlasoma orientale. Lineage (NCBI taxonomy): Eukaryota > Metazoa > Chordata > Actinopteri > Cichliformes > Cichlidae > Cichlasoma > Cichlasoma orientale. The sequence goes on along the minus strand of JAVDPK010000137.1, from coordinate 153,217 downwards.
GAAATTCTTATAGGATGCTAGTTGGTTAGTAAACTGTGTGTAAGTAAACTCAGTTCTCAATAAATGACACGTTTTTGCTTTGGGTTGTAATGTGTGGTGTGTTTTTTTTTCAGGCTCTTCAAAGGTTAGCTATCCAGTACCAAAAGAGAGACTGGCAAAGAGGAAATACAGATGCTATCACTTCTGGGTAACTACACAGCTTCACAGCACGCAGCCTTCTCTGCTGCTGCTTTCTGAGGGCGATTTTACTTTGAAAAACCAGTCACTAGATTTTATCATTTTACTGTCATCTTTGGTAAGTTTGGAAGTTACATCAGCAAAATAGTGGAAGTTAAAACAGAATGCTGAGAAAAATGGAGGCTTGTAAGAGTACTTACACCGTGTGTGTACCATTACGCAACGGCAAAACAACACCCGGGCCACTGAAATTCAAACAGGGACTCTTTATCCAGCTCATCATCTCTTATTCCGCTAACTAGGTCACGATATCTTGATATATATGCCAAATTTAACTTGTTGACCATTTGGGGAACCATGTTTGGCTAATGTACATATAGCAGAATAAGTAATATTAGACATAACTCTATTAACATATAAACAGAGGAAAATGATAGATCAGCAAGGAGCTAATGCTTGTTTCATTCAAAATTTCATATAAAAGACATTCTGTACAGGATTCAGCTTCAGTTTGTTGGTACTTGCTTGTTTTCTTTCTTATCTGGCAGTAGTCGATGTCTTTGGGCTGCACACTTTGGGCAGTAGGTGTGTAACCATCACCTAATAAGAGATGTGAGAGTGGGGCATTATAAAAGCACAGAAACAAGGTTACAAGGCCATCTCCAGCTCCCTTCTTTGCTCTCTGTTTGTATCATGGATGGATGAAGAGCTACGGGTATAAGTGACCATAGATGGAGGTTAGACCTGTACACAAGCAGAACAGAGACAGCCTGCTAGATGAGCCTTTAAATGACAATTCCCAACATGCAAGATTAAAGTTGTAAGGTGGAGCATTTGAACATTAAAGTTTAAGGAAAAACAACCTGAGCACTTCAAAATCTGTGCATTATGTGTCTCTGTCTATGAATGCTGTGGCTGGTGTGTCAGAGCATCGATACATGGCGGCACCCTGTGTGTGTGTGTATGTGTGTGTGTGTGTGTGTGTGTGTGTCTTAGTAGTATTTGACACCCCGGGATTTGTGTCACCCCTGTAACTGAAAGGTGTGTGACGATTGTGATATGAACGCAGTGTGTGTGTGTGCTTTCAGGAGTGTGTTTAGTGTGTGGCGGACTGTGGTCGATGCTACAGCTCAGACTGCAGCATCAAGACTTTCTGCTGCAGAAGAATACCGCCGCCTGATTGGACAGGTCTCCAGAAGTCTCCGCAATGCAAAGGACATCCGGGCTAAGAGAGTGAGTCAGCAGACGCAGATTAAACGCTTCAAATGTTCAGCTCATTAAGTGCACGAAATGGCTGAATGTATCACTTTGGGTTTGGGTGCATGTGTGTATTAGGGCCTGGAACAGCTCCAGAGGGTGCAGGCTGAAGTGGTGGATGCTCTGCGGGAACTTCACAGGGTCAAGAAGTGCTACTACGACTTCAGTCACGTTGCCAGTGTGGCCCGTGAGAAAACTGCAGATGCACAAATCAGGTCAGGGTTTCAGTAAGGAGGTCAGTCACTCTTATTGGCAACATCAGATCATCTGCTAAGAGTGTTGGCAACAAGACTTTGAACTGGCATGTCAACTTTGAATCTCACATCATCCCGTCTTGCTTCTTTCATCTAGCAAACACTGCAAAAATGAAAGCTTTACTATCAACCAACAGCTTTTAGTACACACTCTGATGTTCTCTAGATTATTAACTCACTCCTCAGCCTTCACTAATGCATCTACAGCTGGTCCAGAACTTGCCAGTGATTATACATCACGTTTATTCTTGTCTGCCTTTATTGGCTTCCAGTGAAAATTTTTAATTCATTTGGACATTTTGGCCAGGTCCCTGCATATATAGCACGTGTGCTCTGTAACAGCCACTGGCTTCTCCAGTCTGATTGAGGCATTAAACTTTCCCCCGTTCTTATTTATAATATTTTAATAGTAATAGTACAGTGAGACGTATTAAAGGTTGGGGGGTTGGACATGAATGGGTAGGGTGACCTGGCCTAAATCTGATTTGACTTTGTCTTCCAGAGCCAGAAAGGGTGATCATGGAATTTTTCACTTCAAAGCAGGACTACAGAAAATGACTACAAAGGTACGGAGCTGAAATGAGCTGTTAGGTTTTTATTTTTCTGGTGAGCTATGTACTCGTCTAAGTTGTTTTCTCTCCTCTGTTTATGACTTTATTCAGCATACTGTTGAATAATATATACTGCTCAACACTTTGAAAACACATTAGATCTCAATGGGAAAAGAAATCGTGCTGGATATCTACACTGATATGGACACCGTGAAAATAAAGGTGAAAAAATGATGCAGCAGGCTAGAACATTTGCCAGAATTTTATTGCAGCAACTCAAAATGATACTCAGTAGTTTGTGTAGCCCCCATGTGCTTTTATTCATGGCTGACAACGTCGGGGCATACTCCTAATGAGACGATGGATGGTGTTCTCTGGCATCTCCAGTCAGATCTGGACCAGAGCATCACTGAGCCCCTGGACAGTCTGAGGTGTTCTGCTGGATTTAGGTCAGGTGAGTGTGGGGGGGCCACTCAGTGGTATCAATTCCTTCATCCTCCAGGAACTGCCTGCATACTCTCGCCACATGAGGCCGGTCATTGTTGTGCACCGGGACGAACCCGGGACGCCCTGCACCAGAGAAGGATCTGACAATGGATCCAAGGATTTCATCCTGATACCTAATGGCAGTCTGGGTGCCGGTGCTTAGCCTGTAGAGGTAGCAGGAACTATAATGTTCTCCATGGCTTCTCCAGACCCTTTCATGTCTGTCACATGAGCTCAGGGTGAATCTGCTCTGATCTGTGAGAAGCACAGGGCCCCTGTGGTGGACCTGCCAATTCTGATATTCTATTGCAAATGCCAATCAGGCTCTACAGTGCCTGGTGATCTGCACACTGCACTGGGCCCACTAGAGGACGTCAGGCCCTCCTCATGCTCTTGAGACTGTGCTGGGAGACTCAGCAAACCTGGTAATGGCACGTATTGATGTGCCATCCTGGAGGAGTTGGACTACCTGTGCAACCTCTGTAAGGTCCAGGTATCACCTTGTGCTACCAGCAGTGGCACTGACCCTAGTCAAATGCAAAACTGGTGAAAAAACTGAGAAGATGAGGAGGGAAAATATGTCAGTGGCCTCCACCTGTAACCCCATTCCTGGTTTGGGGGTTGTCTCATTGTTGTCCCTCTTGTGCATTTTTTGTTAATTTTATTAAAACCAAAGCAGCTGAAACTGATTAACAAGCCCCTCTGCTACTGAACTGATCAGATCACTGTCCCAGAAGTTTAACTGACTCGCTCAGCGGTTAAGCAGGCAGCCATGTATGCTGCATGGCTGTGGTGCAGGTGGCCCAGTTTCTGGCCCGTGGCCCTTTCCTGTATATCGTCCTCTCGCTTCACTGTTTACTGTCCAAAAAAATATCTTTAAAAAAGTGTTGAAGTGTTGAGAACCTGTATGAATGTGATGTTTCATAGTTTCACTTGTTTACATCACATTGTGTGTGTGTGTGTGTGTGTGTGTTTGCAGCTCACTGCCAGACTCAAAGAGTGCGATGACCGTTTGACTGAAGTTCGTAATGAGTATCTGCTGACGTTAGCAGCAGTCGGCGCTCATCGACAGCACTACTACACAAATGACTTACCATTTATCATGGAGGTAACACACATACACCAACACAGGCCCGCACAATGACACGCTTTAGTTTGCTGACATTTTTGTGGATGGAATGGATCAAAATCTCCTGAGACAAAATGTTTGACAGCTTCTTATTTTAAGCAATTAGTGTCACCACAAAGTGCTTGATTGACTGTTTTGCCACGTGCAGTTTAGTCTGCTGTGGCACGGAGAACACGGAGCCACAGAAAGCACACACAGCGCTGGTGATTAGGGTTCAGTAGGGTCTCAATAGCAACATTTTGCCTTTGGAACAAGTTTATCTGGCAGCTCATACTGAATCATAGCCAGAGTGCTGAAAATATATGAACCAATTAGAATTTTTTTAAACTGACTCTTGTCCCTTTCCTACCTCATCAGCAAATGGATGGTGATATTTATGAGGATCTGAGATCCCATTTCACCCTGCTGTGTGGGACCGAAATGGATTGCTGTCAGACTACACACAAACAGTGCAGCAGAGTGTGGGAAAGTGTTGCAAAGGTCGGTATTGTATATATGAATGCACACAAATGAGAGATGAATTGTTCTCCCTCTACATATACAGTATATTGACTGTGCAATTAGCTACAGAGGGATTCCTTCATGATCAGACTGTGATTATTCCCATTTAAAGTAGACCTACTCTGCTTTTCCCAATTTTCTGCCATGTTATATAATGTGACACCGTTGGAAGGTCATGCATGGGTCCTTAACTTGAATTTGCTGTGTGGAGAGTGGTTGTAGTTTTGTGGACCCAAAGGCAGTTTACAGGAGGCAGAGGTTAGCATAAGGGGAGCGTGTTTAATGAAGGTGCAAAGGAAAATGAGTCAGAACAAAATGAAAACCAAAGCCAGCCAGGAGTCACAAGGAATGATCGCTTAACTGGGAAACACCAGGAAACACTCACAGCAATATGCAACAACTCAACAAGGGAGAAGGGGAGACTGAGACTGTAAATACAAGAAGCATGTGAAAACAGGCGGGGAACACAGCTGGAAAGCATCGTGACAGATTCGAGATAAGAACCTTCTTGGTATGAGGCAACAGTGTTGACCACACGTAGGAACAACAGGTTTTGACCGTCCAGATACTTGTACAAATAAGCTCACCATGCAACACACAATGGGACATAATGATGTGAGGAGCATAACTTACATGTGGATGTATAGAAATGGCATAACCAGTGTAGTGTGTGGATGTTGTTTGTTGTTTAGTGTGTAATTTAATTCTTGGTTGTGTTGCAGGTGACCAGAGAGAGAAACATTCAGCAGTTTCTACAAGAATCAGTTTCTTTCAGCAAAACTCCTGAATTTACCTTCCAGCCTGCTCCACATGACAAGGTGTGTCTAAGTGAGGACACTTGTTAGCTTTGAGACACACTCTGGTTTTTGCAGTCGTACATTCACGATAGAAGTGCCAAGTTCGCATTATAGGAAAAGAAGTCTGGTAAGCTTTAGGACACGCATTCTGATGGAAAGTGCCAAAAGTGGACACTTCACAAACTATAGTGGAGCAGCTAAAAGTGGTTCCTCCTTCTTCTGCAGTTGGTTAAATAAGGAGATGAGCTGGACTGATCTGCTGCTCTTGCCCTCTATCAGCTTCCTTTCATTATAAGCCTCATCTGTCAGCTTGTCCCCACCTTGAACCCAGCTGTCACTCCTACAGCACACCTCTCCACTGTCTCACTGTCCTCATACATGTCCTGCACCACCCTCAGATACTTCTCTGCCGCTCCTAACTTCCTCATACAATACCACAGTTCCTCTCTTGGTACCCTATCACATGCTTTCTCTAGCTCCGTAAAGACACTGTGCAACTCCTGACTTTCTCTATACTTCTCCATCAACAACTACGTTTTAAAGCAAATACTGCACCTGTAGTGGGATGAAGCCATGCTGCTGTTCACTGATTGTTACCTCACTTCTTAACCTAGCTTCAGCAGCTCTTTCCCATAGCTTCATAGTATGGCTCAGCAATTTTATCCCTCTGTAGTTACTACAGCTTGTTCACCCTTGTTCTTGAAATTTTGTATCAGTGCACTGCTTCTCCATTCCTGAGGCATCGTCTCACTCTCCAACATTGCATAAAACAATCTGGTCAAAAAGTCCACTGCCCTCTCTGTCCTAGATATTTCCACACCTCCATAGGTATGTCTTCTGGACCAACAGCCTTTTCATTCTCTTCATAGCTGCCCTCATTTCCTCCTTGCTAATTCTCTACACTTCCTGATTTACTAACTGTCCTCCATCTGTCCTCCTCTCTCTCACTCATTTCTTATTTTTTACATTCATCATCTCCTCAAAGAACTCCTTCCATTTTCTCAACACACTCTCTTCACTCTTATTTCCATCTCCATTCTTTATTACCATAGCCTGCTGCACATCCTTTCCAGGACAGTCTCTTTCATCCACCCCGTCTTCCTTTCTTCTTTCCTCTGGCCAGACAACACACCAAACACCTTTTTTGCCGTTTTCATGGACATTCAGCTGTGCTTTCCCACTCATCTGGTAACTCTTCCCTACCATCCAGAACCTGTCTCAACTCCTCCCTGAACTTAACATTCTTCTTTCTTCAGTTTCCACTATTTATTCCTTGCTTCGGCCTTCACTCATTTCTTCTTTTTGATTTCCAAAGTCATCTTAGAGACTATCATCTGATGCTGCCTAGCTACATTCTCCCTAACGCCACCTTGCTGTCTCTTATCACTTTCAGATTGCACCTTCTGCATAAGACGTAGCCCACCTGTACTCACCTTCATCCACTCTTATAGATCACCCTATGTCCCTCCCTTTTCTTGAAGTACATATTTACCACAGCCATTTCCATCCTGATCACAAAATCCACTGCCATCTGGGGTTTTTTTGCATTTCTCTCATCATACCTACCTAACCTTTCTCATCACCCCAGTTCTCTTTGCCTACATGTACATAACAGTGTATTTAAAAAGATTCCATTCTTTCTTATAATGAACCAGAAACTAAAGCTGTTAAACATTTAGTGAATTAGAAAGTTTTTTTCACTGAAATGTAATAAACTGGAAGTATAAAGTAATACAAAGTGAAAATACTGCAGTAAAGCACAAGGACTTCAAATGGTATCTGTGTACATTATCATTGTGGCCACTGCCACAAATGAAGTATGTGGATGTTTTGCACTCCTCTTCATAGGTGTCCACACTGCAGGAAGTTTGTGCTTCAGAAGAGGAGGGCTGCCTGGTGAAGGAGGCTAAGAAATGGGCTGCCAAGGTGGCTAAAGATCACAAGATTGTTGTCCATGGAGAGAGGGTGAGAAACTGCTAGAGAAGAACTGTGATGATTGTGGAATAGTGGGCCCTCACTGGTTTTCTGTATTACGTGTATATCTGTATTACTTTGTGTATTTATTCTTTAGGCCTCCATCCATCCATCCATTTACTTCCACTTATCCAGGGCCTGGTTCCATGGGGCAACAGTTTAAGCAGAGAAACCCAGAGACCTGTCGCATCAGCCACTTCCTCCAGTTTATCTGGAGGAACAACAAGGCATTCCTAGGCCATCTAAGAGAGATAATCTCTCCAGTGTGTCCTGGGTCTGCCCTGGGGCCTCGTCCCGGTAGCACATGTCCAAAAAACCTTGTCCAGGAGGCACCCAGAAGGCATCCTAGTCAGATGCCCAAACCGCCTCGACTGGCTCCTTTCAATGTAAAGGAGTAGCAGCTTTACTCTGAGCCCCTCTTAAATGACTGAACTCTTCACCCTATCTCCAAGGGAGAGGCCAGCCAACCTACAGAGGAAGCTCATTTCTGCCGCTTGTATCTGCAGTCTATTTCTTTGGGTCACTACCCAAAGCTTGTGACCATAGGTGAGGGCAGGGACATAGATCGAATGGTAAATCAACAGCTTTGCTTTTACTCTCAGCTTTCTTTTAACCACAACAGACCAGTGCAGCGTCCGCATCACTGCAGCCACAGCCCCAATCCATCTGCCAATCTGCCACTCCCCTTTCCCCTCACGCATGAACAAGACCCCATAATACTTAAACTCCTCCACTTGGGGCAGCACCACGTCGCTGACCTGGAGTGGGCACCCCACCTTTTTCCAGCTGAGGACCATGGCCTCAGACTTAGAGGTGCTAATTCTCATACCTGCCACTTCACATGGCCTCAAACCACTCCAGTGCGAGCTGGAGGTCACCACCTGATGAAGTCAACAAAACCACAAAAATGCAGAGATGAGATTCTGAGGCCACCACTTGGCTACGCTTAGAAATGAAACGTCCATAAAAACTATGAATAGAATCTGTGACAAAGGGCAGCCCTGACAAAGGGTCCAACACCCACCAGAAATGAGCAAGACTTATTGGCAGCAATACAGACCAAGCTCTCACTTCAGTTGTACAGAGAATGAATGGTTCATAACAATGGGCCAGACACCCCATACTCCCATAGCACCTCCCACAGGATACTCCAAGGAGCGCGGTCGAATGCCTTCTCCATGTGCACAAAACACATATAGACTGGATGGGCAAACACACACTCAAATGCCCTAGAGAGGATAAAGGGTCTTTTCCAGCACCGTGGCATAGACCTTCCTGTCGAGGCTGCCCCGATAGCTGGAGCAAACCCTCTTGAAGATGGGAACCACCACCCCAGCAATCCAGATCTCATGTGATGTTGCAGAGGTGTGGGATTAAGGAGGTCCTTGAAGTATTCCTTCCTGTGCCTGACTATATCCTCCATTGAAGTCAGCAGCACCACAGCTGCACTATACACCGTGTGGATAGAGCACCTCTTTCCCCTCTTGAGCCGCCTGATGGTTTGCAGTCCGAAAGTCTTTTTCCGTGGCCTCACCAAACTCTTCCCACACCCGAGCTTTTGCTTCAGCCACCAGCCAAGCCACGTACCGCTTGTGCTGCCGGTACCCATCAGATGCCACCAAAGTGTCATGTGCACTTACGGACATCCTTATGTTCAAACATGGTTTTTGTTATAAGACAATCTGTGGTTTGCACATAAGCCCAATAACATAACACCACTCGGGTTCAGATCAGGCAGGTCATCCCTCCCAGTCATGCCCCACCAGGTCTCACTGTTGCTGCCAACTTTATGCCTATTTTACAGTATTTCATGTCTTATGAAATTTCCTCTAAAAGGTGAAATAAAAATTGGTGATGGATCTTGGAGGTCAGTGGGCCTTATGGTGTTTGAAAGGATTGACAGTGCCCTCCATTATTTTTGGGACAGTTTTTGTAGTTTTGCCTCTGTGCACCACCACCGTGGACTGTAAATTAATATTTATGCTTCTGTGCAGCTGTAATGTTTAAGGGATCACAGATTAAAAATGTGTTCAACTCCCCATACTTTTATTGAAGTGAACGTTTATGTTATATGAGGATAAATTTGCACCACTAAAATGTTATTCGAGGAAAGAGGTGGAATCCATTTTAACAAATGGACAATAGAGAAGCTAGAGCTTTAAGTACAGTTGTTTATTATTAAAATAATTGTTCTTAAAGTCCAAAATAATGTTTTTTTGTGTTTGTAATAATATTCAAATGAAGATCGGTATCGTCTTTTCTTCTAACTCTGTCTCACTGCGTCAGGCTCTACAGATGTTGGAGAGCCGGCTGAAGCTTTTGTCCGGGGAGACGGCGCTCAGCGTGGAGCAGAAGATCGCCGAGGTGCAGGACACCGTCAGGAAAGCCAAGGTGCTTGTTTTTGAGTGTGACCCCATCCTAAAGGTTAAATTCCAACATTCACCAGTTTAGTCAGTCAGATATGGTTGTCTGTTCTTTACCTCATTCTGCTCCCAGCTCTCTGAAACTGACCACAATGTAAACAATGCAAATATGTATGTTTAAGGATGTAAATTGAACGACCAAAATGGATTACAGTCATTAAATGCTATGCAAATACAGTACTGTACAAATGTCTGCTGAACCCGATGTATCCAATGACTGTTAGAAATGTCCTGTTTGTCTTTTTACGTGCAGCCTCCTGCGGTTTTTCTCGATCACTTTTCTTCACTTCTCACATCAGGAACCTCATTCTCACCATTCTTTATGCAGTTGTGAAATCAGGAACACATTTCCCACCCAAATTAGCCTTTTTCATTGTGTTTTGCACATACTGTGGTAGAGTATGATTTTTTTTTTAAGTGATAAAGTCATGTTTTATTTTCACCTGTCTTGCAATGATCCAGAGTTAAAAAAACGAAGTAAAAAAAAAAAAAGTAGGTTGTTTAAAACCTTTCTGTGACAGCACAGAGCCACAGTCACACTCACAAACACACATATTCCTGCTTCTTGCAGCTGTTTGCAGTTGCTGCATATACGTGTACACACCTCCCAGAGAAAAAGAAAGTATATATAGTTCAGTGTGTGGATGTGGTTAACACATTGTAGATCTGTCGCCGAGAAAGCAGAAGCATCTTTCTTGTGGGTGTTTGATGACGATGCTGTGCGTGATGCTGCAGTTTAAGTCACTGCAGCTCCTGCTCTCTCTGTTACTTTTGGTTTCCTTTATTTCATTCTGCTTATAGAAGAAGACAGTTGGCTTAATGCAGCAATATTCTTTCAGCTGATTATTTTGATAGTAAAAAAACCTTTAAAGATATCACTTTCAGGCAAGTTCTGCAGTCATGAAGGAGGGTTTTTCCGATGATTTATATGTGAGATGTTCAACAACACCCTCTGGAAATCTATATCACACTGAAGCTGAAAATATGCACGATGTCATGTCTGTGTTTTCAGATTATAATTGTTGGTGTTGATATCGACAGTTTAAGTCAGCTGTTGGCCAAAAAAAACTCTTATAGAGTCATTTCTAAAAATATTGTGGATGTGTGTAGGTGTGTCTGCCTGCGTGTAACTAAGTTTCTTGGTTTTTCAGCTGAGCAGGGCGAAGGCAGAGGCCCGCCTGGCGCTGCTGTCAGAGAGCACACCAGGAACAGAACAATGGCTTCACAACAACCTGAACCAGGTGGAGGAGGAGCTGGAGAGAGAGCGACACCTCAGCGAGCAGAGGAAGTCTACTGAAGACTTTTCAGTATGCACACATTTTTCTGACTGTGTATTCACTAGTTTTGCATTTGGCTAGGGTCAGTGTCACTACTGAATACCTGCACCCTACAAAGGTTACACAGGTGGTCCAACTCCTGTGGCGCAGCGCCTGCCCCACAGTTTAGGAAATGCAGGATTCATAAAAGCTCATAAAAGCTTTGAATGGCAGGTGAGTGGGGCTTCTGCATTCACAACCAGAGCTGTGAATGAGATTTAAAAAAAAAAATTAGGACTATCTCCCTTTTTTGGCTCGAGGGGATTTCTTGCACATATGCTGACCTCGTTATTTGAAACTTTGGCATCGTTTATTATAAGCACTGGAACAGTATATATGTGACAGAGAGTAAGGAAAAGCAGAACGTGTCGTCTTTAACCTAAACTTTGCCCTGACCTTAAACCCAGTCTTCAACCTGTGAGAGTTACATCAGAGGGACTTGCTTTTTGTCTACAACAGGAGGACTGTGGCTGTTAGCCTCAGAATATATGTAGACATAAATCTTTAAAAAGGACCCACAAATGAAAACAACCTAACTATTTTTCTCAAACAGTACTTTGTTTTCCAGGAGGATGAGTTTGAGCTGACTGACTTTGAAGACTATGGCGATAATGGAGACATCTTCACAGATCCGGTGTCAGCATCTGGAGTGTGTGTTTACCCCGCAGCCTGCAGAGTTATTTACAGCTATCAGGTAGTGATCATTAGCACCCACCGCACCACTTTTTTAAGAATTTTTGATTAGTAAATTCAATTCATCCATGAGTCTAAAATATTTGTATGAAGTCTGAAGCAGTTCTGTTGAGGTACGTGGAGGTATTACTGTGTTCAGACTGGGATGGATGGACATGCATACAGAGCAAGCAACAAAGCTTCTACTGCAGGACAGCCAATAGCCAATACTTTCCTTACTGAGGAGCTGGCGACAGTGGTTACTGCTTAGAAGAGTTTAGGTTCAATAGAATCCAGATGAAACAGGTACTCAAAAGAATGCTACAAGGCATCTATGCAAGGAAACACAAGATAACAGTGGACGAATTATATCCTCAAACTTGGTTGCAGCACTTTCAGAAAGGCATCTTCTATAATGAAATTTATTCTCCACTGCAGTGTATTATGTGCATTATGTTTGGTTTTTCAAGATCATTTTCAGCATCTATCACTATATCATAGAGTAACATTCTTTTGCATTCATACAGTTGTTTAATATCCTGCATTAACAGGCTTGAGGTTGAATAATAATGATCTTATTTTAATGCCAAATGCCTGTTTTATCTCTTTTAGGCTAGCCAATCAGATGAGCTGTCAATCAAGGAAGGGGAGGAACTCCAAGTGATTGAAGATGGAGATATGGAGGACTGGCTGAAGGTAACAAAATCATTTGCCATTTGAATTAGATAAAAAAATGCAATAGAGATTCAAAGTCAGGACCTGGCAGTACAGTGTCAACAACAGGACAGAGAGCTCACTTTGATGTGCCCTGTGCAGGTGTGTAACGCGTGTGGTCAGGTGGGATATGTTCCTGAACGGTATGTGCAGTTCCTGTGTCTACCAGCAGAGGGCAGCACTCCGCTGGACAGTTCAGTCAGCTCCACCTCATCCACGGTGGATAAAGAGATGCCAAGGAGCAGAGGTCTGTGGATGTGTTTACAGCTGCACCTACACTTACTTACTGTACAGTTTATATACCATTAGTGCTGCAGAGGGGTAATATCATGTTGTAGGTGTGCTTACCTTCAACATGAAAACAAAGAACTCTTCTTCTGTAGAATTCCTTCCTAAAACTTAGCTCAACCTGTCACAGAAATTCATAATAACTGAAAAACTAACATAAAATAAGAAGATTGCATTGATTAGCATGAATATTTTGATGTACCAGTGTGATCTGTTAAAAGAGAGAAAACAAAGTCAGTCATACAGAATGATGCTTTCTATGATATTCTGTATTAATTTGTTTTAGAAAAACTGAATGCATATTATCTAAATGTGCATGTTGTTACATAAGATGATTATGTTCAGAACCAGCTCTGATGTGTCTCAGGTGTAGCCAGGGCTCTGTACTCCTACCAGGCTCAGAGCGCAGAGGAGCTCTCCTTCCCAGAGGGGGCACTAATCCACCTGATACGCCGTCCACGTGGAGAGGTGCGTGTTCTATGCTGCAGTCCATTTGCTTCGGGAGTTGGATGTCGGGAGTGATGTCGGTCCCAAGTTGAGCGCATTCCAGAAGTAAAGCTGGAAAAGCAAAACGGCATTTGTTTTGCTCCTCTAGCAAAGCAGAGTCATTAATGCATCAACAGCAACGAGTTTCCGAGTTGGAAGTCAGACTCGAGGGGGTGTTCCGATTGAAAATTCTGACTGGGAACTCTGAAATTGTCAAAAACTTTGACTTCAAATTGAATGCACCACTAATACAAAGCTGGTTCTAAATATGCTCACAGAAAAACAGCCTTTCTAAACCACCTGGGAGAACAGAACATGCTGTTAGCAGTCCTAACACGACTTACCTGAGGTTTAGCTGTCGGTCTTAACAATAATACTCTGCTGTCTGCCTCAGCTTGACATCAGTTTTTTGGTTCAGCTGTTAAAAAACATAATATCTCACGAGTACTTAACTCTTTCAAAGCTACACAGGAAGAGATGGGAATCAGTACAAACTCGTGGTCCATCAGCATTGTTCATTAAAGTTAATTCCCTCAGGATGAAGGCTGTGAGATATGGATGGAAAGTCTGCAAGAATCTAAGTGAGTGAGTTTGCTGTGTTTCCCTGCTGTTTAGCCTGAGGGTGCCCTTTTTCAGGTGGATGATGGTTTTTGGGAGGGAGAGCTGAATGGATGTGTCGGTGTCTTCCCTTCACTGGTGGTAGAGCTCATTGATGATGTACGGGAGGAGAAGGAAGAAAATGAAGAAGAGGATGAGGTGAGACTGGATTCTGGTCATCTGAGTTCAGGATTCTGATTTTTTTTTTTTAATCAGTTTTTCTGATGTTTATTTTTCTCTCCAGGCTCTTCCAACCCCAACCATGCCCCCTTTCTCACCCCCCATCCCCACCCCCTCAGCTCCTAGCTGTAATTCAGAACTGAGTGCTACTCCCCCTATCAGTGTGGATGACAAACAGCAGGCTGCTCCCGTGGAAGGATCGAAGCTAGCAGGAAACAGATTAGGTAGATCGTAGTTTTGTATTTTCTCTCTAAAATTTGTTATTTGAGGTCTTTTACTCTGTGTGTCTGTTCCACCACCAGAAGCCGGAACCAGCAGCCACAACTCTCCTGAACTCTCTAGCAGTCGGCCAAGACCAGTAGGTGCTTTCAGAAAATAAATCCTACCTCAAAATCAAAAAAGTATTTATTGGAATATTTTTTTAATTGAGGGTTGTGTCAGGTAGGGCATGTTTAGGAGGCAGCAAGAGACAAGGAAAGGCAGGAGCTTGGAGGTGAGAGTAGGGCTATGGTGCACTCTTCTGCAGAACATGCAGGCTCAAAGATAAAGGAGACTGCAAGGTGATGTCAGGGGAGAATGTAGCAGGGCAGCATCAGATTGGAGTCTGCAGGATGACTTTGAAAACCAAGAAGAAGAAGCAAGTGAAGGTCGACCCAAGGATTAAATGAAGGAAGTTGAAGAGGGAAGAATGTTGCAGAAAGATCAGGGAGGAGTTGAGACGGGCTGAGTTACCAGATGACTGAGAAAGTACCGCTGTAGTGCTGAGGGAAACTGCCAAGAAGGTGTTTGGTGTATCCTCTGGACAGAGGAAAGAGGACAAGGAGACTTGGTGGTGGAATGAGGAAGTACAGGAAAGTATTGAAAGGAAGAGATTAGCAAAGAAAAAGTGGGATAGGGAGATGAAGAAAGAAAAAACAGGAGTACTGGGATGCTAGGAATACAGCGAAGCGTTGATGAAGTTGATGAGCCATACCATGAAGATATGGGAAAGAGCTGTTGAACCTAGGTTAAGAAGAGAGGTGACGATCAGCGAGCAGCAGCATGGCAAAGAAGTGCACAACAGATGTGGTGATGCTGATGGAGAAGTGTAGAGAAGGTCAGAAGGAGTGTGTCTTTATGGAGCTAGAGAAAGCATATGATAGGGTACCAAGACAGGAACTGTGGTACTGACTGAGGAAGTCAGGAGTGGCAGAGAAGAATGTGAGGGTGGTGCAGGACATGTATGAGGACAGCAAGACAGTGATGAGGTGTGTGGTAGGAGTGACAGGGTCCAAGGTGGGGGTGGGATTACATCAGGGAACGTCTCTGAGCCCCTTTTTTGTTTGCCGTGGTGAGGACGTGTTGATGAGATCAGGCAGGAGTCTCCATGGACTATGATGTGATCTGTAGTGAGAGTAGGGAGTAGTGTTGTTTTTGGCAGCCATTTTAGTTTTAGTTTTAGTCTTAGTCTTTTGGACGAAAATGCTTCTTAGTTTTAGTC
>JAVDPK010000137.1:122607-137835 GCA_034780415.1 Cichlasoma orientale | reverse complement strand
TCGTTATCGTCGTGAAAAAAAGGGTCGTCAACGAAATCATTTCGTTATCGTCATCGTTAACGAAAACAACACTGGTAGGGAGTAGGTGGAAGAGAGCCTGGAGAGGTACAGGTATGCTCTGGAGAGAACAGGAATGAAAGTCAGTAGAAGCTGTGGCGACCCCTAAAGGGAGCAGTCAAAAGGAGATTTGAATATTTTTGAGCTAAAAGGAATCATTAACACGCACCCATCATCTCTGTATTGTTTCAGTGTCGAGCACCCCCTCCTCCTCCAACACAGAAGTCTTCAACTCAGGCTTGAGGCTGACTGGAGTCACAAGGGTCTTGTTGTAGCCAAAGCATTACTGATTTGTGCTATTTATATATTTTGCCTGTTGGTTTCCTTGGTCATGTGAGGCATCACGCAAGTACAGCAGTTGCTAATAGAAATGTGTGTTTTACCCCTCTCTTTATATTATTACAGTCAGTATGTTTGTAGCTTCAGCAGGTTATCAAGAAAGCATTGCAGCTTATCAAAACACCATTAGAAGGAATATCAAAAAACAGCAAAATGCTCATTTTATTTAACCAACTAATATTTTATTTATATGTATTTACAGGAGCTACTGCAAATCCTGTAAAACAAATACGAGGTGTAATACCACTTTGGACCACAAGATGGTCCAGCGAGTCAGTGTAAGGGCCAATCTGCCTTATTAAAGCTAGAGTCAGATCAACAGTCTATATTACAGTATACTTAGCCAATTGGTTTTGGCAGCTAGAAGATCAAAGATATGTCGTTTTTTAGAAAGCCTCCGTTAGTATGTTAAATATTAAAGTTGGTGGCAAACAGAGGTGGCAAGAGCACAGACATTCTTAAGTAGAAGTACAGATACTGGGTTAAAAAAGTACTGATTCAACTTCTTTACTAAAGTAAAAGTGAAAAAGTACAGGTAAAAGTAAGAAGATGCTCTTTGGAGGGCATTTCTACCAGCTATTTCTGTGCAAAACATACTGAACCTCGTGCTGTATTAATACAATAATATTAATACATGGGAATACAAACTTTTTTTTTACTTTGCCTCCACACCTAATCAGAAAAATGAGTACAGTCAGGGGTTAAAGTGGGACGCAGCAGGTGGGAAAACCCTAAGATCAGTTATAGTAGCTCAGCGTGGGGAAAAGGATCACAGCTCAATCATTTGTGCTGAGAGCTCCAGTAGATTTTCTTTGCGTACAAGCTGTGATCAGCTGACCTGCGCTTTTTGTGGATTTACACAAATGAATTCAACAAGATGTAAGCAGATGTTATGTGATTTCCACCCCCTACACTGACAGTATACTGTTTATACTGTCTTTATACTGTTGATATAAAGGTTGAATTCAGCGAATGAATTTAAGCATCATCAACTTAAATTCAAATCTATCTTTGCTGCACTTGATGTAACCCATGAACACCACAGCTGCCGTGCACCACTCCAACACAGAGCTTTACAAGCTAACCTGTTCGTCCTGCACTAACCTGCAGAGTATTTGAATAACGCAAAGTTAGTGTACCTCAGTTTGTTTCACGTGATGTTTCACAAAATAAAAAAAAAGCATAACATCACATCATATGAGGATCCAAGAAAATTCTACTTAAGTACAGTAATGAAGTATTTGTACTCCATTACTTCCCACCTCTGATGACAAATGCTCACAAACCTCAGTGAACTGAAGCAGCAAACTCCTCCACAACACACGGGGAGAACCAATTACAGTCATTGCTGCGAAAGGTGGTGCTACAAGCTACTGAATTATGAGGTGTACTTACTACGTCATTGTTTATGCTGATATTATAATAATATAATAAGGTTTGTGTCATAATTAAACTATTTGGATTTTTGAAGTGTCCTCTTCTGTATAACTGTTTTTGTACTGGATGCCATTGTTGTGGATTAAATTAAATTGATAAATTGGAGGGTTTTTTGATTATATGTGCAACTCATTACTACCTGAATCACTGGTCTCATGTTGCAGCGCCGTCTAACAAGGAGGAAAAAGACACACAAATTTAAAAAGCATAGACCAGAGGGTGTTTTTGTATTCTTTAATTGCATCAGAATATATTATAATACATCTGCTTATTTACACTTCTGGCTTCTTTAGTGTTTGTATAACAATACTCAGCCCACATCAGGACACATCTCTCAAATTCACAGCATACTCCCAAGATTTGACTGAGCTATTTATAGTAATTATTTGGGTTTGGTTGTGTTTTTTATGGGTTTGCAGCTTTCTGTGGTGTTTCAGTAGCAGCTCTTATCTTAATGAACCACACAGGTTCCAAGAACTGGCTTTATCTTCTTGTCAGCCTGAAGCAGAAGGAAAAAAAATAGAAGCAAGTAAAGTGGAAAGTGGATGAAGGTAGGTAGTTAAACTGGATTTCTCAGTATTTAGACACATGCTGTCTCTGGTGCACACTAAGATAAAGCTGAGAAAACTTCAAGGTTACAAACTCAGGCCTGAATCCATCAAGTTTAGACTTGAAGCTAACATGTTTGTGTCTAGCTTCTCTCTAGCAACAAACTTCAGCAGTAGACACAAAAATTGCAGTTTATTGTTTTATGCAGACAGTGCAGGAAATATGTAAAGTAGACCTGCCATTATTCTGGTGAATAGATAATCTGACTCATGCATAGAAAGACAGCAATCTCAATGCAGCTGAAGGAAAGAGATATTAGTTACAGATGTTTCTGAATAACTCAATTTGATGATGCAATACAGTAAACTTGACTCGTGATTTAATTAAGCTATATGGACCTAAAACAGACTAAATGTTAACTAGTAACGTGCTGACTTTAGTCATGGCCTCAGCGTTCACGTCATTTCAAGTTCAAATGTATGAATTTAGTAGCAGCTTTGTTCTGAATGCATTTATTTGATGAAGGCTTTACATAGAAATAAGTGTTGCCTTTACTCAATGAGTCATACTGTTATCATAATCAGAATAGCTCTTACACACCATAAAACTACTTCTCTAGTTTCAGTGGAATGTTATAATACGTTAGAGATGATTAAGAATTTCACGTTTTCATGTTCAGCCCATACCTCAACTTTAAAAATGAAGAAGGAAATAGACCATTAGTGAAGAGAAAATAGAGCCCTATACTGAATAACATGGCTAACAATAGCTGCTCCATTAATACAAATCACATAGTTTCATGTTGTTGTTTTTTTTTGTTTTCAAAGAGTATACAATGCATATGATTGTTTGAGTTAACGGTTATTGTCTATAGTGATTGTATAATAAGTAAAAAAAGAAAAAGTATGTAGTACAAACAGACGCGAGCACGTCAGATATGTTAATACTGATGTAACAGTTTGCTGTACTGATGAAGGTGAGTGATGGAAATACACATGAATATGCTGTGTGTTCATTCATTTCTAGTGATGGATAACATTAATATTAACGGTGACACATGATGAAGACTCAAAGAAGCCACCCAGCCAGAAGATGGGATGAAATGAGAAAGCATGGGGAAAAGGAGTGAGTGTGGGGAGAAAACTGGGACAGCAAAACAGAGACCTCCTGGTTCGTTTCTCATGAGGACAGGAAATAATGTTGAACTCTGAAATGGACACAGCCTTAAGTGAATCCCTAGGGATCAGAAACACACATGTATACTCAGCTCAGTGCCAGGAAGTACAAATCTAAATACAGATTATAGTTACATCTTTGAGAGCTAAAAATGAGATGAAACTCCAGCATTTTAGCCTACTTGTTATTTAGATTTGGTTCATCTGTGTTGCACTAATATAGTTTATGGAAACAAGCTGGTTAGCGTGTAATTCAGAGCTCCATTCTCTTGTTCAAAGACACTAAGACTGTGGCTTTAAAACTAGTACGTTGTGCTTCCTCAGAAGAGGCGAGTGTGCTTAAAAGGGAGAGCGGAAAGCTGAATATTAACATTCCGTTTTTCCGCTCGTTCTCCCTGCAGCTTTATGGTGGTGAGACTTTTAAGCCTTTATTGCGAGTCTTTTCTTTGTGAAAAGAAGCAGGAGGAGGTTCTGTGTCTGTGAAGAGAAGCAATTTTGCTTTATCGAAAGTTGCATCATAATATAGTCAGACAGTTACAGAAGCTTTGGTTATTATTGCTCTGCCTCATCAGTTATTTTAGTGAATGTAATTATACAATAATGGAACTAAGTTTGTAAAAAACTAAAAGTCACATCTTACAATCAAATAAGTGCAAACAAAAAAGCACATATCAATGGAGAGCTCCATTCATCACTTAAAATATTTCCTTTATTTTATGTGATGTAAAACCTATACATGTTATCTTTAAAATGTACTTTACATTGTTTATATTTTTATGGTTCATAGCCTTAAGTATAGTTTGCTTGGTGGAAGTTTCATCACTGCATTTTTATAGTATCTTAGGAAGAAAGTACTGATCAGTCATACATTCATCTGCTGCTCTGCTTCCCACTATTGTTTTTGCATTTTCATGCAATCATTAGCAGCATTCATTTTAATGTTGAAAATAATAAGTTTGATATTTATTTATGTGCATTAATATCAAAATTACAGAAAACTAAACCATGGTATGGGGTTAGAGAGGCTTGCATCTGCACTGTGTGTACTGTGGGACGCTAATGAAGCTTATTGTGGCACTATTACTGACAGGGCACCTCCACTAGTGGAAGGCATTATTGACCCTCTGTGAAGGTTCTGCTCTCATGGTTACAGCTCTTTGTTGTGCTGCTAATGAGTCACACACGCTCCCAAGGATTAGAGTTAGCAGTAAGTTAGTAGAAATTTTAAACTGGGAGAAAAAAATTGGGGAAAACTTGGAACAACAGGACTGTTTGAGCCACCTGACAACATTTGCACCATCATATAGCATAGGATCAAAGATAATTACAAAACTTTAATGGAAAACCATCACATTAATGAATTACCTACGGGGTCATTATGGCTCTATCTTGCTTCACATTCTAATGGATGTGTTATAAATAATGATGTTAGCAAATCCTTCTTTCATCAAGCAGCTAATCAATCCAACATCTATAGCTCAACTTATTAGCCAGCACACTGACCCACTGATCACATTAAAGCCATCAGTTAAAGGATATCACTTAATGTAAAAGTGACAGGAGCTGCACTAAACCATAGCTATAGCTAACTCTAACCCTAGCTATAGCTAGCATAGTGTATGGATATGTTCATACACTAAAAATGAAATTAAATAACCTCCCAGTCCCTTTCCGGCACTTCAGCCAATATACACACTCTTAATATAAAGTTGAGGCAAACCTAAGTAAAATTGTTATACCACATAGAGTTCAACAACATAAAATTAACAACCATTCTTTGTCTGAAGATCTATAGCAGTCGCTAGTGAGTTTTAGGCCTTTACCAACAAATCATGACAAGATTTGCAGGCCATCTTCAAAATTTTGGATAGCTGTTGACTTAAAGTATTTCTCAAACAACCATTACTTTTCTGTTAATTTCTATATGGTATGAAATCGCGAAACATTCTTGAGTTGTGCCAAATAACATACTAAACACCATCTGTTAATGCTGAATATAAAAGCAAATCACACAAGTCAGCAACTCTTCAGTTGCTGACTTTTGCAGTTTCAGTTGCAGTTTTGTCAGCATGTTAAAATTTGCAGATTACCTCTGAAGTCCAAGTACATCTGAAGCTAATCGGAACATGATTTAGTTTAGCAGCTAAGGAATTATAAACCAGCATGTGGAAGAATGGCATTTTTTGACTTGATCACAGCACTAGATGGAAATCTGAAAATCACAAAAGTCACTCAGATTCATCTCTAGAAAAACATAAAATTATGTGCCAAAAATATCAGGGTAATCATTCCAAAAGATATAGAAATTTCATTCAAGATCACAAATGTATGGAAGCTTGTTTCTGCCACTAAAAAAAAAAAAAAAAAAAAAAAAAAAAAAAAAAGCCATCTATAACCTGAAATTTCAAATTAGTTAGTCGAACGTTTGAGAAAATAACTCAAAATTTCAAGTTAACTCTGACACTCAAAATCTGGTAATGACAGCATCAGTGAGTGACCAGTGTATAGCAAACATTAACAAATTAATGCCAGGATCTTCAGCTTTGAGTGCCTTTTAGCGAATGATAACTGCATAAAAGATATGGAATCAACGTGTTCATGTCGAACTGTTGGACAGCTGATTCCTTCTGCTTCTGGATAACAAGGAAATGACATGCCTTCACATAGCTTGCTGACTGGCAGAGCTAACCTGAAGTTTCAAGTTATTTTCTCAAATTTTTGACTTATTAACTCAAAATTTCTCAAATTTATGCATGCCAATTATTTTTCAATAGTGGAAACAAGCTTCCATACAAAGGAGATCCTCAGTTTAGCTCCTAAGAAAAATAAGCATATCACCAAAGACATTAGGATTTATCATTTGGAAACCATGAATGTCTGACAAATGTTTTTGCATGACTCAATCAAGCAAATGTAGAGACCTTGACCTGCTGGTGATGCTAGAAATGCTTGAAATGCTAGGCCATCACTAAGTTATTGAGATTCATTCAGAGTTTTCCCATGAATGTCTGTAAAAACTTAACTGAATGACTGATGTATCCAATTCTTATATAAATAATTTACTGGAAAATTGAAAAAAAGTAAAACTTTTGAGAGCTTTGAGGTAAACTTGGCTGTTCACCTGTGATCTTTTGTGAGATTAACTAAAGGTCATGGGCTCACCAAAGATAATTTTCACCAGGAACTTTAAAGTAATGCATTATCTGGTCAGTGGTTGGTAATTAACATCGCCTCTTGTTGTGGTCCTTTATGTTTTTTGTAATCCAGTTCCAACCACCTTAATTTCTCTTTACATTGTTTCACTGTGAGGTGGATACCTATTAACAGGTTTAGAAAAATTGTTTGCAAGGTTTTTTTTATTTTTGTGTCTAAATGATCAAAATCATATCTTGACTTTGCTGTCAGTTCTCTTTTCTCGGTTTTGTTCCATTTTGAGGGCTAATGTTAAGAGCTGTTGTTTGTATGGCTAATGTTTTTCCAGTGCTATGTTCGTTTGATCGAGCAAACAACATGCATCTATATCTAAATCACAGGATACCTACAACACTCAAAGTTCCTCTTATGTCTTATGTACTCCTAGAGACCCTAAAAACACAGCTCTAAGAACTTTTTACCCACACAGAAAAAGAGGGTATTATCTCCATCGGTGACTAGAACTTTAAGAGTTCCTGTAGTCAGAAAGTGTGCAGAGTCTGAAAGATTCATCATTTGGGGATATTAGATACTGAGGCATTTAAGTCTGGACCAAAGTGATGAACTGACCAACATGACATGCCTAAAAAAAAAGAGAAAAAAAAATGTTTTGCAAGTGGTTATCTATTACCTAAAGAGGTAATTTGTGGCGAACAGGGGAAAAAATATGTATTACTTGTTCTACTTAGTGGTGGTAATAGTCACTTTGATAGTCTTTAACTTTTCACCATTTTGCAACTTCACCTCTCAGTCCTTTTCCAACTGAGTCTGTATCTTTGTCTCCACTTCCTCCTCCACCCTCTGTGCTCCTTCCACCAGCATCACCTTGCAATCTCTAATATCTTCCATTTCCACCATGTCATCCTTCTCTTGACTCAGAGGTGGGATAACATCTACTCCAGAAGTCTCTCCACTCTGTCTCTCAGGTTGTCTAACACCTGGTACAAAAACATCTCCTTCCTGATCAGCTGAACCAATAACTCTCTTTTCCAGTTCAACCCCAAGTTCATAATTGTCTTCTTTCTGGTCTCCGGTAGTTGATTCCTCTTCCTCCACCATAGTGACAACAGAAAACTCTCTCTGGCTGTCCGGACTGGCTTTAACAATGGTCACACTACTTACTCTGCCACCTTGAGGTGAGGATGGAGACAAGCTAGAAGGTGACAAAGGTAAACTGCTGCATCTGTCTTTAAAATCAGAGGGAGAGGAAAGGGCAGAGCCTGAAGCAATTGGTAACAGTTTATCTTTTTTAAGGATTCCAGGTCTCTTAAATTCTGACTTTTCTTCAGCTTTGGGCAATGTGGCTACTTCAAGTTCTCGTTCCAGAGATTGGGCTTGTGATGGACTAGAAGTTTGTCTAAAAGATGAATATGAAACAGGTGATTGTCTAGACATTTCTTGGTGATGTGGAAGTTTGGGGCTTGGTGTGAGGGCATGGGGAAATTCTGCTTTTGCAGCTTCTGATAGTATATTTCTTGAGCCAAGTTTGGGGCTTGCTGTCATTGCTAGGGGCGAGGTAGGAGTTTTTAATGAAGAGACCGAAGACGGGGTCTTGACTGGCAAGGACTGCTCAGGGAGAGTTTGGATAGCTGGAAAATCTGTGCTGGAATAGGTGTCAAGCTGACCAGTGTGGATGACAGGACTGAAACCTGGGATTGATGTGGGCATGGGTACAATGGGTGTAGAAGTCTGTAATGGTCCAGATTCAGGTTTTATCCACATATCCTCAACATTTACTCTTTTCTCAAGTGGAATAGGAAGGGAGCTTGGAGCAGAAGCTGCTGCACTCACAGAGGAAGCCTGAAACCTAATCTTTGTACCAGATTCAGGACTGAGCCCAAGTTTAGTGCCTTCCTCGGGGCCAACACTAGAGTGACAGGCCTCTTTCTTACCCTGGGAAGAAGGAGAATTAAGAGAATCTGATGTTTCAGTCTCATGTCGAAGCTCAGTTTCAAGCTTGGAATCAGCTTTATTAGCACATTGAGGATCAACTTTAATGTTCTCAGCGGGCACAGGCTCTCCCAGCACTGCAGCCTGCTGCTGAACAGCAGATTTAACCCCTCCGATGTCCCAGCCTGTCCCCTCCCCTACCTTAATGCCAACAGGGTCGCTGTTCCGCCTTAGCCCAAATATGGTCACACTCTTTTTTTGTCTTCCCACATTTGCAGATACCCCACTGGCACTTTCTGAAGGTTGACGGACTTCCTTAAACATGCTTCTCAGGTTGTACCCCCCATCCTTCCGATCCTCGCTATCTTGGGATTGGTCCAGCTGGTCCCTTGAAACGGCCACTGAATTAGAACCTCCATGGGACTTTTTATCAGTGTGTGTCACCCGGAACCTGAAGGGATTTTAATAAATGAATTATAAATCATCTTATTGGTTGCTACTTTTTCTCTGTGTATTTCACAAAATGACTCAGCTCTGTGTTATTACCTGCCGACAGAGAAGACAGTCTGTTCCCCAGGTCGTTGTTTGGTACGTAGGGTTCTGCTTTGTCTGCGGCCCTTTTTAGATTTAATCTGGGCACAGAGGTGGCAGGAGTTGTGGTCGGTGCCTGAGTGGACTGTGTGGAGATGGGGAGGAATACCACCGATGGACTCCTTACGTAACCTGGCCATCAACATCAGCAAGGTTTTGAAATTAGATTAAGTTGTAAGCTGTTGTAAGCCTGACAATAATATGTCACAACTTTTTATTTAGCTAAAGATTTTTAAAAAATGGTAAGATTAACTACAGTTACATACTGCTCAGCCAAATCAATATGACCATATCTGCTGTTAATTCTCCCTCTGCACATTTCAAACCTGTCAATGTCTTGATTTTACAAGAGACACAAAACTATCCTGTGCTGTCTGACCCTAAGGTAGATACTCCAAGTTCTATAAGTTGTGTGACTGAGGTGATGTGGATCGAACTTTTTCTAGAACATTGCCCAACACCATGTCACTAGTTCAGTTTCCCCCTCCTTAGACCACTAATAGGTGCACCATACAACCTTGCCCTTGAGATTTTATGAGGATTTTATGAAGATAACCCGGTCGTAAGGGTTAGGTTGACTTGGACATCAGAGGGTTAAAGCCAAATTGGATTGTAACATTCTCAGCCATTTGAAGCACATTTGATGCAAATTACCTGTGGTGTATGTACGTTAAAAACACGTTTTTAAATGCAGAAAATTCAAGTTCAAAGTGCTGCTATTGCCAAGTCAGTGAACAAGTGTGTGAAGTTTGATGGGTCTAGCTTGAACAGTATGCATCAAGATTTTCAGAAAACTTGACCTCTGACCTTTACCTTTAGGTCAAGGTCATTGCGATTCGAACTCGTCTGAGATTTTTAGAACATGCATCTATGGTGGGAGTCAATTGTTGACATATACATTAAAAAAGATTTCAAAATCAAATCCAGTTCCTTTCTGACATTATCATGCAGTCTTACATAGGTTTAGCTGAACGACCATACCTGCGGTCATGGCGCACACAGACATTGTTTCCCAACATCTCATTGAAGGCTTCCATATTTGCTGAAGGACAAAAAAATTGAAGTAACTGGTAAATTAATAAGATTAAAAGGGCTATATGCATATGGTTTGCACATTTGTCACTTGTACATATTGCTGGCATGAAAATAGTTAAATCCAGTTAATTTTTTTTCCAGAGCGTTTTACTCGAAAAATATCGATATCTCAAGACAGCATATCTAAATATATATGATGGGAACATATAAAAAGATGCTAAATTAGAAGACAGCTGAAGATTAGATCAGCTAAAGCTGTATAAGGTTGAACTTTAAACTGAAATAAATTAAACCAAATTTAAAACAATTCCTTCATTCAAAATAAAATAACAAAACTATTGATCATTTCTTTTGTCACCTTCATTTTGAATGATACATTTGAGAATCTGTTCCACTGTATCCTGATTCTCGTCATCGTCATCTGAAACAGAGAAAAACACATTCGGACAAATTAAACTAATAGCTTCTAGAAAATGCAATAATTTAAGCCAAGTGCTATGCAGAATTACACTGCAGCTTAAACTGACTTAAAATGTGACACAGATAATGAAGGAACATTACACTTTATCTGTGGTTCTCACTGAACAGTGATAGTTATGAGTACTTTCTAAATATCACTACACATTAAAAATGTGTGTGAATGCCCATATGTACATGAGCATAGGCAATTCATGTTAATGTGCATGGGTGACTGTGATGCACTCTTAAAAGAAGAACACAATCAAGCATAACTGCGTGTGTATTTCTGAAGAGGTAAAAAGTGAAAGAAAACAGGAAAGAGATAACCAGATAAAAACCACGTCCTGTCTCTGTTCCTCCTTGCCAGTATTATATAACTTAAAACTGAAACATTCTTTTCACAGTCCTTTATTTCAATCAGAGTTTTTAATTTCTTTTTTTATCATAACAAGACGTCAAATAACTATGAGTCATGTAAAAGTCGTGGCTCTTGATGATGAGCCAAAATTACATTGTCAAATTAAAATGATGTAGCAGCAGGACGCTGTCTCACTGAGTCTCCATTTCAACATGAGTCAAAAGTTCAAACTTCAAACTATGTACCAGTTTTTTCAAGTAAAAGTTATGATCAATAATTTACACCATGCTTTTTCCCGTATATTGTCCTCACGTTCGATGTGCGTTTCGTGCAGGAAGAAAGGGCAAAAACAGGATATTTGCTAGCAGGTAGTGCTTGCGAATAAAAAACAAAACAAAACAAAAATCACGACATCTCCTTTCCTATTGGTGGAAAAATGCACCATATCAAACGATCAAAAAATTATATGGCAGCATGTGGCATTTAGTTGCTGAGGAACAGGTGAAAGGGTGGCAAAAGACAGACAGCAATATTGATAGCAAATCTTGTCTTTGATATGCCCCTCTGTCTTGTGGTGGACAGAAACTGCTTTTTTGGAGTGGCACAAATAATATGTGTGACAGCTTACTGTGACACCTGAAATACGTGTGGGTAACGTACTCTGAAAAACATGAAAAAACGGAGAACATAAAATCGCACTGACAGGGGTATGATGAAATGAAGATATATACATGAAAATCAAAAAAATTGGGATTTATAACAAATCCATCCATTCTCTTCTGCTTTTCAGGGTTGCGGGGGGAGATGCCATAGGGCAAAAGGCAGGGCACACCCTGTACAGCTCATTTATAACAAATCTTTTAAAAAAATAAACATATAGATGCTAATAACTGATCTATGTGAAATGATGTCAATGCAAAGTTTTGTTCAGAGTGGCCCAGCTGTTAAGGAGGAGGTAGGGTGCATACAGACATATATACATAAATATGCTACAATCATTATTGTAAGATGGTGGAGACCAAAACAGATAAAAAGAGAGTGAAAGTCAAGATATGGACCAGGATGCAGGACCTGCCAGAACGTGATAAGTATGCCACCCAACTACCTCTGGGGCTCCACTCTGAATTTTCTGCCCACGTTTAGACTCCCTGTTAAATCCAGAATAGAATTTAAAATTCTTCTACTCACATACAAGGTCTTGAATAATCAGGCCCTATCTTATTTTAAAGACCTCATAGTACCATATCACCCCAATAGAGCGCTTCACTCTCAGAGTGCCAGCTTACTTGTGGTTTGTTTTCCCCATGTTTACCATTTGGATTATTGGACTCTGTTTTAAAACATGATATTATTTATGTTACCCGCAGACTGTCATAAACATCAAAAATGCTGGATACATTACTCACAGTTCTCTTAAAGTAATCTAGTAAAAACATTACAAAAACATATTTGTTGTCACATGCAAAATAATCTTTGAGGCCAATTTAAACCTTAGACATTTAACCTTCTCTTAATTGATCTGCTCCTTGATTTGATTTTTCTCCTCAACTCACCATCTGCATTTTGTCCAAGCTTCTCTTCCTCCTCCTCCTCATCATCCATGTCTGTTCGACAGTGGTAGCCCTTCTTCTTCAAGAGGTGGCAGATGAGGAAGCCCAGCAGTCCCGTGAGGAAGAAGAGGAAAACCACCAGAAAGATTATGTAGGGCGGTGGATGCTCCCCTGTCCCCAAGTCTTCTGATTCAGTCATAATGTGGTTTTAACCTGAAACAAGACAGAATTTATGTCATCTTTTACCTTCACTGTTTTGGACAGTAATGATCTAAGCAAGAAAATGTTTTGGAGGCTACAACATTAGCATCAAAATTAAGTTAAAGTAAAGAGGATAATGAGATACAGCTACTAGAATTTACTATGTGCATGTCTCATCTGTATCAGTTAATGCAGCTAATACCACCCAAACATCACAATATTTCTGTAAGATCTCTAAGAAGAAGACTAAATCTTGCTGTTGTCTTTTGATAGTTAGACTGTGAAGCTTTCAGTGCTTTTTCAAAACTTCAGCATGGCTATGATTTGACAGAGACTATGATTTATAAACATCTGTATGTTTACTATTGTTTACTACTCATTAGTTTAAAATTCAAACAACCCCTATGAGGTTCCCCATGGGAACAGTTCACCTTGTCCAGAATAGGGCTACTGGTGCCCCACCCTGGAGCCAGGCCTGTGGAGGGTGCTCATAGAAGAGTGCCTTATAGTGGGCCTTAGCCCGTGGGGCAAAGCCAGGTGCAACCCGAAGAGAAGACATGGGCCCACCCTCCTGTAGGCCCACCACCCGTAGGAGGCACCGTAGGGGTCATAAGCAGTGTGCCCTGGCGGACCGATTCCCAGCTATCGAGGCTGGCAACTGAGGCATGAAACGTTACCTCTCTGGTGTGGAAGGAGCCTGAGCTAGTGCGTGAGGTTGAGAGATACTGGCTAGTTGGGCTCACCTCAACGCATGGCTTGGGCTCTGGAACCAGTCTCCTGGAGACAGTATCCTTGTATTGCCACAGTTTGTTGCCTGTACATTGGAGTTTTTACCAATTGACAAGAGAGTTGTTTCCCTTTGTCTTCAAGTCAGGAAACTGTCATTTGCACTTATGCGCCGAATGACAGTTCAGAGTACCCAGCCTTCTTGGAGTCGCTGGGTTGGGTGTTCAAGGGTGCTCCAGCTAGTGACTCTGTCGTCCTACTGGGAGACTTCAATTCTCACATCAGCAGTGACAGTGAGACCTGAAGGGGCATTATCGGGAAGAACGGCTTGCCTGATCTGAACCCAAGTGGTATTCTGTTATTGGACTTCTGTGCAAATCACGGTCTGTCTATAACAAACACCATGTTTGAACATAAGGATGTGCATAAGTGCATGTGACAACAGGACACCCTAGGTCACAGGTCGATGATCGAGTTTGTAATTGTATGATCAGATCTCCGGCTTTATGCTCTGGAGACTGATCACCACCTGGTGGTGAACTGGATCAGGTGGCGGGGGAGGATGCTGGACAGACCTGGTGCACCTAAACATATAGTAGGAACACCTGGCAGAGGCCCCGGTCCATGAGATCTTCAACTCCTACCTTGGGCAAAACTTCGACAGCAGGGAGGCTGAGGACATTGAGTCTGAATGGACCATGTTCCACATCTCCATTGTTAAGGCTGCTGCACGGAGCTGTGGCTTTCAAGGTGGTTGGTGCCTGTTGTGGTGGTAATCCCCAGGAGTCAGCAAGCTGAAGAAGGATTCCAATTGGGCTTGGTTAGCCTGTGGGACTTTGGAGGCAGCTGATAGGTACCGACAGGCCAAGGGGATCAGGTGGTGACTGAAGCAAAAACTTGGGTGTGAGAGGTGAGGCCATGGAAAAAGACTTCTGGTCTGCCTTGAAGCAATTCTGGAAAACCGTTAGGCAACTCAGGAGGGTAAAGTGGTGCTCTACTCACACAGTGTATAGTGCAGGTGGGGCACTGCTGATGTCAACTGAGAATATAGTCAGGCGATGGAAGAAATACTTCGAGGATCTCCTTAATCCAACTAACATGCCTTCTGTAGAGGAAGCAGAGTCTGAGAATGAGGGGGACAACTCACCCATCGCTGGGGGTGAAGTCACTGAGGTAGCCAAACAACTCCTTGGTGGCAGGGCCCCTGGGGTGGATGCAATTCACCCTGAGTTCCCGAAGGCTCTGTTGTAGGACTGTCTTGGTTGATAACGCCTCTGCAATGTCATGTGGAGATCTGGGTTAATACCTCTGGATTGGCAGACTGGGGTGGTGGTTCCTATCTTTAAGAATGGAGAATCGAGCCTGTGCTTCAACTATCCAGGGGGGGATCACACTTCTCAGACTCTCCACGAAGGTCTATGCCAGGGAAAGGAGAGTTCATCCGTTAATCAAACCTCAGATTCAATAATGTTGTTTTTGTCCTGGTCACAAAACGCTGGGCCAGTGCTTTAGTGGTGGGAGTGGTGGCCTAGAGGGGAAGAAGTCGGTTCATCACTGAGAGGACCCTGGTCCGAATCCCCGACTGGCATCACTGTAGGCTCCTGAGCAAAGCCCTAACCCTCGGTTGCTCCCTGGGCGCTTTCTAGCTGCCCCCTGCTCCACGTGGTGC
>JAVDPK010000137.1:71994-88476 GCA_034780415.1 Cichlasoma orientale | reverse complement strand
CAGTGCCAATGATGCCTTCTGCAATTTATTCAACCACTTTTCCACTTCAGGGTCACAGGGGACTGGAGCCCATCCCAGCTGTCATAGGGCAACAACTGATCGCGAGGCTAACACAGAGATGCATAACCTTTCAAACCATTCGTGCTCACAGTAACACCTAAAGCCAATTTAGAATCAGCAGTAAACCCAACATGCGTGTCTTTGGGTGGTGGGAGAAAGCCAGAGTACGGGAAACAGGCACAGGAAGAACCTGCAGACTCCACACAAAACCATGAGTCTACATTCCAATGTACTGAGATCCCAGTACAGCCCTACCACTGTATGTCACTTTAGCACATCAAAACATCCATCCATCCATCCATCCATCCATGCATGCATGCATGCTCTTCCGCTTATCCTGTTCAGGATATTTAAACATTCCACAACACCCTCTCGGCTTGCTTTCTTCTCTCTTCCAATTGCTTTCTTCCACCTCATTCCAAAACACCTAATACCCGTCAATGTCCACGACCTTGCGAGTCCCCTTGTGGGCACTGGAGCCCGTCAGCTCTTTCCCACAAGCTGGGCAGGACAACCTCACCTTCCTTCCACAGGTGGCAGCTAGAGCATCCACAGCATCAGCCCATGGCTGAAAAAGCACTCAGGTCTTGGTGCCCGCTCATAAATGAGTGCTGGGAGGGGGGTCCTCATTGTACAGCTTCAAATGTGTCAGAGTCAAACACAGTCTTGCCAATCCACCTGTGCTCTTGGACGGGGATGGGCTTGCGCCTTTTCCCCGACAGCCAAAGTCAAGCTGTAGGCCCAGCAGTGGCCAGCTGAGGTCCTACAAGGCTCATCCTAATTGGCTTCACATCCAATATAGGATTAATTACAGTAAAAGTTAGCAAATAGCGGCACCTTTGTCCCTGCAGCTTCAGGAATGGAAATCACAGCAGGTCTCCACCGCTGTGTTTGCACATAAACTGGGCACACTGTGCACTTTATGCACCCTTTTTCCGCATATAAACCACAAAAATTCACATCACAATTTTTACCTCAAAAATTTGAAAATTTTCATCAGCTTCAAATATTCTCATTTTTCCTGATCTCATTTTTGAAGAAAAATATCATTTTATATTTTATTTAATGTGTTGAGGAAAAACTTGCTCTTTTCTGACCATTCAAATCACATTGCGGATTAAAATGATTTTTAATTCTGTTCGGCCCTCGACTCAGACTGTGTCTTCAATTTTGGCCCTTCATATGATTGACTTTGACACCCCTCATATAAGCATTACATATTATGGCCTCAACCACACACACACCTGATCATCAACAGCACCTTACTGAGATAATATGAGTGTTTTACAGCAGGACACGCTCTGAAAGATACAAGACAGTGTTCAGGACTAAGATTAGTAAGGGTAATCCACTATATATATATGTGTGTGTGTGTGTGTGTGTGTGTTTGTCATAGTACCGGCAAGAATTTAAAACTACTTTCAGCCCTGCATGTACCTCACTGTGGTGTTCAAACTACTGTAGAGCATTTTTTTTTATTACAAATTGCAAAAATTCCGTTTATCGCTTTGTATTCACACATTCCAATTGCCTGCTGAGAACTTCCGGGAACTTTGTTTGTTTGTTCGGTTTTGTTTTTGTTTGTTTTTTTTCTTTTGCTTTCTTTTTGTTCTTGTTTGAAAAATAAGGTGAAACTGTATATTCTTGTGTGATATTGTGGATTAAAAAAAAAAAAAAAAAATCTGAAGTCATGAACCACGTGCGCCAGCCTGACAAATCGCCAACAACTCTCGTTCAGGCAAGATGTCGCGATCATCGCGATAGCTGGTGGGAACTGGATTCAAATTGTGGCGGCTTGACTTATCGTTGACAAGGTATCTTTATATTTTCCTCTTTTATTGTCGGTGTTTCTATCTCATAGCCACTCCGGGCACTTCACCAAATGAGTTATGTTGTTTCTAATCAAAAGAAAGTGTTACTAGTTATCGGAGTTTGATATATTCAAATTCTTAACTCATCTAGTAATAGACTGTCTGGATGAATACAAACAGGAGCTGGTTAGTGTAGCGTGATTTGTTGCTCTTTTGTCGCTGAAACGTTATGCTTTTACCATATGTTGTAGCAGTTACTGTCCCCTGTTCAGTACCGACACCTTTGCTGCGATGGCAATCGTTAAAATTGTTAAAGGGGGTAACGTTAGCGGCTAATTAATTTGAGGGAAGAAATTTAAAGTCGTAGTTGTGTTGTCTAACACATAACTAACGCAAACACGATATAAACACAACCTAAAGGGCTGTTTTTTCTGCCTTATATAGTCGACTATTTCAGATTACCTTTGTACACTGTCACTCAGATGATCCCAAATCTTGTCTCTTATTAATATCGCCGTTGTTTCTGAGTTGAGCAGTGGAGTTTTTCCTGTTATAAAACATAAAATAAAAACCTAAGAAAGACTATATTGAAAATAAAAACCCCAAAATAGAACCCCAAACAGCAACAAACCTGTTTTACACTGACAGGTTAGAAAATCTGTGACCACCTGTGACTAAACTAAAGCTAACTGGAAATTACAGGTGTGCTCAAAGCATGAAAATTCAGCTTGCTTCTTGGAGAATAAAGGATTTAGCTGCTATTGTGTTGGAGAACAACTTTAGTACAAGAATTCAAAAATGTCTCATTAATATTAAAGATGATAATTTTGAATCAGGCTGCATGGTGGTGCAGTAAGAGCACAGCAAGTTCCTGGGTTCGAATCCAGTCCGTGGAGCTTGCGTGTTCTCCTTGTGTCTGTGTTGGTTCTCTCCTGGTACTCTGGCTTCCTCCCACAGTCTAAAGACATGTGCAGGGTTCTAGCCAGCGGCTGTCCGATCCTCCAACCCCCTGCAAGCAGGAATAGAATAATCAGAATAGATGGAATTTAGAATAAAAACAATGATACCAAAATGTAAAATTCTGCCACTTTTACACTACAGTGAACGTCTTCATATAATGTTTACAAAATGATGAATAAAAACACAAGCTCTGCTAAAGGAATTGTTGTCTCTGAGATAATTCACAGTGATTTTTAACAATGTATGAATGCTGACACTGAGCAGCTCCAGTCTCGTATTGCCATTTGCTGTTTCATTTTAGAGGGCCTGGAAATACATTCAGTAAATGGCTGTGAATGCTACCACTTAGCATTTGGGATGCAACTGTTAAATTGTTGAGCCGCTGGGCTATTTCAGTGATGATTAAAGTGTAGAACAGGTTC
Source organism: Cichlasoma orientale (assembly GCA_034780415.1). Classification (NCBI taxonomy): domain Eukaryota; kingdom Metazoa; phylum Chordata; class Actinopteri; order Cichliformes; family Cichlidae; genus Cichlasoma; species Cichlasoma orientale. The sequence goes on along the minus strand of JAVDPK010000137.1, from coordinate 85,223 downwards.
TAACACACGTTTCTCTGTCCCCTTCCAGATGGCAGCAGAAGAGGAGATCAAACTGCTGAGGATCCAGCTCAGAGAGAAGGAGGAGCAGGTCCATCAGGCTGCTCAAGCTGGCCTGGATCTCCTCAACCAGCAGATGGAGCTGCAAAACCGACTGGATGAACAAAGAGTAGAAATGACGAACGCTCTTGAGGTCTGCTCTTTGCTTTTGAAAGGCAGCTTCTACAGATCACAATAAAACTCATTTTTCTATTTCCCCACTTTAGTAAATTATGCCAACCCAATCCAGCCTTGGTGTCAACAGTTTAAAAAAAAAATCTGTCTTGTTGGTCATCAAACTAACTGGATCCTTGTTTCACAATTCTCAGCCTTTCATTGTGTAATGTGTGTCTCACAGGCTCTCGAGCAAGACAAGTACTCCTTGCAGAAGGAAGTGGAGCTGAAGACTCGGATTCTGGAATCACTGCAGTCAGACTTTGAGTGTGTGAAGAATCAGCAGAAACAGCAGCTCAAAGAACAACAAGAGCATCTGGAGAGGACTCATAGTATGGCACTCAATGAGCTTCACAACAAGGTACGGCAGTGTGTGGTCTAATGTGGTCTGAGGCCTGTACTATGGAGTGAAATCAATGGGTGGAAGTATGTTGAACCTACAGAGTTTTCAACGTAGCAATGCCTGCTCCCTTTATCTGGATAAATGCACTATGGTAGCTTACACTCACCAGTAAAAGCCCAAATCCTCGAGTGGTTCTTCTTCTTCTTTTTCTTCTTTTCTTTTTGTGTCCAAAAAAAAAAAAAAGGTTACACACGCCCCTTTCTGATGAAGGTTGTTAATTAAACGATAATTGCTGTGATTTTTGTTCGTGTTGTCTCAGATTCTGAGGTTGCAGTCTACTCTGGAGGAGGCCCAGCTGAATGAAAAACAGCTGAAGCACAAACTGGAAATGCAGACTGAGATGCTGAATAACAAGATGGAGGAGCTCCGAGCTCTAAACGAACACACACAGAGTTCCATGACGTCTGAGATGATGGAGGTGCAGGTGAAGATCATGGAGCTGGAGAACATTAAGGTGAGTGACTTGTGCAAAGGAATGCTGTACAAAAAAAAAAGGGCAGACACATTTCCACAGCTGAAACAGGGCAGCTAACACCAGAATGGATAAATAGCACGAAAGGCATGAAGGAAAAAAAATACATGAATTTGACTTTGGGTTTTTCAGTTCGTTCTTCATGGTACCGTTGATGTTCTGAGTGTGGTGTGATCTGTTTTTGTCTGCCAGGGTGAGCTGGAGCAGGCACTGCAGGAATCTCAGTACAAGGAGCAGCAGCTGGAGCTGACCAACAGCAGCCTGCAGCGGCAACTGGAGCGAATCACAGAAGAGAAGGAGGAGAGAGAGCGAGAAGCCGTCTCCTGGTTCAATGCATTAGAGGTAAGCTTGATGCAGTATTTGTGGAGTTGAAATAAAAACTGTAAAACGTTGTGGTCCTTCTGTTGGTCTTCGTACTGTGTGTATTTTTAAGTTGTTTTCTTCATGATGGCTAATAAAATTTAAAATTAATTTACCTGTTTTTTTTTCCCCTCAGTGGGCTTGTTAAGCTTCTCCTTATTGTTTCTCAATTACATACTGCTGAAATCGTGGATGCTTACATTAAACATAACCAAAATTTAAAAATAATCTGTGTATAAATAATAATCACTGTGAATTGTATTTAGTTTGTTTCAGTAAGTTAACCACATCTGTGAGCATTTTCCCCCATACAGTTAGACTGTGACATTTTAATGTGTATTCCCACAGCAATAGAGTCATCAGCTTAGTTTAAAAAAAAAGTCAGTGTGTAGTTATGCTCACGCTTATATCTTTGTCTCTCTGTAATGACAGAAATCTCGCGAGGCCAACAGGGATCTGCAGGTCCAGTTGGATCAGGTTCTTCAGCAGGCCCAGGATCCAAACAGCAAAGGGAACTCTCTGTTTGCTGAGGTTAAAAAAAAAAGAAGCTTCTATTACACCTTTCTTTGAGAGTAGCTCTCTTTAAGCTATGCACCTGAGAACTTGGTTTTAAACTGAGCCTGAAACCTCAGCAGGAATGTAACTGTGTCTGTGTGGTGTTGCAGTTGGAGGATAAGCGGTCTGAGATGGAGAGACAGCTCATCAGTATGAAGGTCCAGTATCAGTCACTGCAGAAAACACATGCCTTCAGCAAACAGCAGATGCAGCGCATGAAGGTACTGTGTGATAGTACAATGGCCGTAAACATGGTCTGCTGTTCTCTATAACTGGTTGGTGACAGTGTGGATGTGCGTGTTTTGTGCAGGTGCAGATAGCCACACTGATGCAGCTGCAGGGTTCCAGGGCTGACCCTGCTCAGCTGGAGAGACTGCAGTCCATGCTGTCTGAGAAAAATGGAGAGATCCAGAATCTGATGACTAAACTGCAGAGGCTGGAGAAGGTGGAGGTGAGAAAATAATTGAGGCAGTAGAGTTGGTTAAAAAGCTGATTGCTAGATGATGCACAAAAACATGATGGAGGCCTGACTTGCAGAATGACTTCATTTTCATAAATGATGAGGGCTGTTGGATAAGTTCTATTGTCCACCACTGACATAACATGCATGTGATTACAATGGAGCTGGACTACCTGTGCCACCTCTATAGGGTCCAGGTATGGCCTCATGCTACCAGTAGTGACACTGACCTTAGCCAAATGCAAAACTAGTGAAAAAACAGAAAGATGAGGAGGGAAAAAATGTAATTGGCCTCCACCTGTGAAACCATTCCTGTTTTTTTGTTTTTGTTTTTCTCCTTGTTGCCCCTCTTTCTTTACCACCAAAGCAGCTGAAACTGATCAACAGCCCCCTCTGCTACTTAACTGACCAGACTATTATCCCAGAAGTTTAACTGACTTAAAGCTAAACTCTGATTAAAGGGTTCCTTTAATTATTTTGAGCAGTGCACGTCTCTGGAAACAATATTTAGGGATTATCAAAAACCTTGAATTGGTCTCCAACATCATCTTTAGACGTGTTATCACTGAAGAGGTTTAATGTTGTTCTTTCATTATATGAAATATAAGGAAAAGGGAATGATGCGGTATACACCCCAAGATCCTGGCTTTCCTCCAGGAAGTTGGAACCTTTCTGTTATCAGAGTTCAAATTTTAATCAGAGCTCTGTGGGAGTCTAAAATAAATCACTATAGCTCACTACACTGACTGACTGCTTTATGGGAGCTCAGCTAAGCCTCTCACAGAACTTGAATCCAGCCTGTTTTGCTATTTTACTTGTGAAAGATGATACACAACATCGATATCCAGACACAAAGTGAGTGGAGAATGTTCAGGTCTATGTAATTAATACACATCCTAGATTCAGGCACCCAGTCATGAATTGTCTTCTTTCCTGTGTGTGTGTGTGTGTGTGTGTGTGTGTGTGTAGATGTTGTTAAAGTCTCAGCCAGCTAATCCAGCCACAGCTGAGGGCGGTGATGGCCAGGATGAAACTTACTACACCGACCTGCTCAAAATGAAGCTCAGCAACACTGTGTGAGTTTGGCTGCTTCTCCTGTGCAGGGCAGCACCTCGCTTCACTCAGCTGGATTCTGTTTGAGGCGGTTTGGACACATTGTATATATTTTCACTAGCCGATATTGTTTGATGTCTCTAGAACCACATTAGATTCTGATACATTTTGATGGTAAGAAAGGCCGGTGAAAATTTCAGGCTTTTATCTGTAAAAGTTTTTGAGATGTTGAAACATTGCTTCAGATTTCAAAGTGTGAAAAAACACGCTGGAAGTGGGTCGATGTACCATAGAGCTGGTCATCTGATAACAGGAAGGTTGGTGGTTCAATCCCTGGCTGCTCCAGTATCCTTGGACAAGGTGCTGAACCCCGAGTTGCTCCCGATGTGTTCATCGGCGTGTGTGTGTGTGTGTGTGTGTGTGTGTGTGTGTGTGTGTGACTGTTTGATAGAAAGCACTTAGATGTATAAAGTGCTTGCATATTTAGCACATGTCTCCAGTGTAATTTCCTTTGACGTGATGGAAACACAACTCCGTGTGTGTGTGTTTCTTAGTAAGGATGCAGAGCGCCTGGGAGACGAGCTTTCCCTCCAGAGGATGAAGTCTTTGTCAGAGAGTCAGAGAGCTCTGGAGCTAGAGAGGAAACTCTTCACATCTGAACGGCTGCTCAAACAGGTAACGAGCTGCTCGGCCAGCCACAGTTCCCTCTGTTAGCCTCTGCCGGTCATATACAAGTGCACTTTAAAACAACACAAGACTATCCCACCAAATAAGAGCTTCTGTGTGTGTATTTCAGAATAACAAAGTATAGAAATCGCATGACCTCGTGAAATTATGTCCAGCCTGCGTTCCACTAACTAAGTGCATTTTCTCAGTCAGCATTTCTTTCAGATCAGTCGACATTCAGGAGAACACTTGCTTCAGTGTTATTTGATTTATTAGGTTATTTACTCATATTATTATTTACCCACATAGTAAAGCAGCACACAACTGTGTGACAGTGTATGTCAACTGTAGAATAAAAACAAAAAGCAGCTAATTTAATAACCCTACAGTATTAAATATGTTTAATCTAGCACTGTGTAGGAGTGCATCTCCTCCTTCCACCTCAGCATGTAATGGTGATGTGCAATATCTGTTAATGCATGTACACAATAGCAGTGGGCAATATGGTCTCAAAATTATATCAAGGATATTTCAAGGAAAATTGTGATGATATTTCTGGCAATATAGGTGAAAAAAAATACACACAGCATAAATAAAATGTGTTTTCCAATATAACACACCTGCTTAACTCGTTAGTTTGACAGCAACAGTAACTAAAGTAACCTACACAGTACTGTCACATAATAACATTAAAATCAAACAAATATTTTCTACCTGCGATGTTGCAGCTCGAGTCGAGCTTTTTAACCAGCTGCTTGAATCCCTCCTTTACCACCATCAACCACATCAGTAGGTTCCATCCATGGAACGCTCTTCCTGTCATATGGAGCGCAGCTAGCGAGGTGTGTGTTTGTTGTTGGTTCTCCAGCGTGCTCTGTGTAGCTTCTTTCCTGATGTGTGTGTGTGTGTGTGTGCGCTGACTGCTCTCTGGGCCTCTCATTGCACCAGACAATGAGAGGCAGCGATGGAAGCAGAACAAATAAGCCAAATTTAGCTGGACATTGGCCCTGATTTTAGCCCCAAGCTAAAGAAAATTAACAGTATTCAGTCATAGCAACTAGCTGATTGAACAGTGTCTGGAGATTGTTGCATGGTTAATGAGAAACTGTGCCGGAGCTTTGTACCAGGACAAAGCATTTGTAGAGCTGTTTGATTGGATATTTCCATTTCCTGCTGCAGGCTCAGAGCGACAAGATCAAGTTGCAGATGCGAGTTGAGGAGCTCCAACACAAATATGAGCCAAAAGGTATGTAGAATAGCAAGCTCACGCTTCACCCACCATGTGCCTGTGTTGTTTCAGCTCTGTAAGGTTGCTGTTTTCTTCCATTTCTGCCTGCAGAGGCAAAGAAGAATCTCATCCAGAAGAGGAAGAAAGAGAAACTTCCCGTTGACATCACACCGTCCTTGGAGGAGACGCCGCTCGGCAGGGCCGAGCAGGTCGTTGCTGTGATGACGGATGCAGCTGGTTGTGTGGCTGCAGACCCTGAGGCTGACGCACGTCCTCCGCTGAGCTCCACAGCAGGTGTGTAGACTGCAAATGAGTCACAGTGACATAGAAACAAGACTTGGAACGTAGTTCAGTACCATTTCAATATTCTCACTACAAGGACAATAAATGATAGAACCACCATTCACTGTTGCAGGTTCAGAGGCTGAGCCGCGGCCTGCCAAGTGTGTGAAGATCAGTGGAAACCAACCTATTGTGATTCCCATCCCCAGGTATGTACTGTCAGCACTGGGAAGAAGTACAGGAGGAGGAGTTTTCCAATCATGTCGCGTGTTGTGATTCCTCTTTTTAAGTCAGCTGGAGTTTATCACTAAATAACTTTTTCTTTGGTTAAACAGATTATATTTTCCATTTGTTGATGAGTTCCCGTTTAACTGAAGGTGGCTAAAGGAGTCTGTTTGGGATCAATCACTTCAATACGTATAAAGTTTTATTGTGCCCACCTAACTTGCAGGTTATAAGATAAGATAATCCTTTATTTGTCCCACATTGTGTTACAGCAGAACACGCAGTACAAAAACAAGAATAAATAATATATCAAATTTCTAATTATAGAAGCTCTAAACATTTATATACATTTAGTAAAAATGAATGATTATTGCACATTTATTGCACTTGTGGTTTAGGTAATATGAGTAAATATGTTATGTTCCAGGTTATGCATAGAGAAGCGATGCCTACTGACCAGTCAGTTCTCTGGGAAAATAGTGTCCATAGTTTTTAGAGACAATCTGAAGCATTGTCTTGTCTTCTCCTGATAAGGATCTGAGCATTTGATTAAAAGATTTTTACAAATAAATACATTCTTTAGCTCAGTTCAGTGATAATTTGGTGATTTGGTTGACGTAACTCACAGTAGACTAGGATCAATTTGATTAGATATTTCTGTTGATGTGCTAAGAAATAGTGTTGGGAGTTTAGTGCTTCTAGTCCACAGTGTGATTCTTGCTTTACAGTATTGACAGGGCAATTTGGGGTTTCATGATTTTTTTTTAATTTTTTTTTTTTTCTGGTAATAATTTTTTATAGCGGAGCGCTGTAGTTGAAGTGATAAAGCTCTGACAGGCTGGGGGAATTATTAATAACTTAATGTTGCCCGTGTGACGTGGGAGGGAAAAGTGAGCTGTAGAATCCTGGGCGTCCTTAGAGAGTGACAGTAAAGTTGATTGTCGTGTAGTTTGAAGCTTTGGAAAACACAGTAACAGTTTTGTGTAACGAGGTCTATTAACTATAATAATAAATCACCTGCATAAAGACTTTGTGCTATGAATTATTGTATTCCTTTCATTCCATGGTTCTGTCATATTGCTGCAATGAACGTGTCAAATAAGGACTGTGAGAGGGGGCATCTTTGTCGGGTTCCTGGTGAATTGTGAAACTTGGTGATTATTGTGATCCAAGGTGAAGTTTGCAGTGTTCTTACTCAACCGATCAACGACTGTACAAAACCATCTTTGTGGAGGGTGCTCAACAGAAACATTGCGTTTACTTTGTCAAATGATTTTTCTTCATCTTAATGATGCTGACAAGCATCTTTTTAAAAAAAAAAAAAAAACCAATACAGTCTCAGAGCAACTTCAGTCCTGTTTTGGCTCATAGTGGCTAAATATAGACAAAAACTGTAACATCAGGTGCCAAGCGAGCAGTAACTGGATCGTATTTATGTGTTTGTGTTCTCAGCTCTCCTTCAAGCGACTGTAAGGAGAAAGAGACGGAGGAGAACCAGCAGCAGAATAACCGAGAGGAGAGGAGGAGGAAACAAAAAGCAGTTGAGATGATCCACGTCAGTTCTAACAGCAGTATGGAGAACCAGTGCGCTCAGCAATGAGACTCGTCTGACCTGTTCTAGATACTGTCACACATGTAGATGATGCTGCTCTAATGTCTGATATTCTTTTAAAAAATAATCTGTTCTTACCTATAACATGTTTTTGTTCTACAGTTGTATCCACACATTTAACTCTATTAAAACTGTTTCCAGCATACAAGATCTGAATTTTTTTCCAAAATTATCTTCTAATTTATTTTTAACTTTAATAAGGATATCCTCACATTATCTTCAGCCTTTGTTATGCAGCACTCAAAGCTGAGTCAGTGATTGTGATGCTGAAGTGCCTTAGAGCAGGACATTTCCACCAGTTTGCATGAAGCTCTTCTGAAAAACTAACTGGTCGGCCCAACGTTTGATCGATAGGTCAGGTGCTGCAAAAGCACTCAAAACACAATGGAAATAAAAAACATTTAGTTGCTTTATTAGATACTATTGAATGCGGATGATCATTAATCATTTTGCTGACAATGCAGACATCTTTATGAAGCCCTTAACTGAAGTCTCAAAGATGCTACAGTTACATGATACAGTTTCTAAAGCCTCAGGTATGAAACTTAAATAAATGTAAGTTAATGCTGATTTATCAAACTCGTCTAACAGACATACCTATAAAATCCACTGAGAAATATTTAGGAGTCCATATATCCAAAGATTCTGTTGATGTGTGGAAAGTCATGGATAAGCTCAACTCTTGGTTATTACGTGATATAAGCTTACTAGGTAGAATCTTTCTAACTGAAACGGAGGGTATTTCAAATTGTATCTAGTATCTACACAGCATATTCAATGGTAATCTGTAACAGAGCCATCAAAAGACTTAATCAGGTAAATTTTGATGGTATTTGGAGGAGGAACGCTCATATAAACTATTGTTAACGAAGGAATATAAGGAACAGGGCCTGAAAGCTATTGACTGATTTTATGAACAGAACCCTGAAAATTAGTTTAAGACCCTTTCTAAACACTAATAACCTTTTTGACCTTTGTGTGATTTCATGATTCAAAACCTCCCTATTAAATTATCTCTCTTTCACCAGCAGGTCCTTTTATATGGGAAACTTCTTTACCCCTCATGGAACAACAGACATGAGGAGCAGATCGCTGTGCAACAAGGAATGAATTGATAAAGGCATTTGGTCACCAGTTTACTCAGGATGCACTCACTGCTATCAACTATCTTATGATTTCTGTCTTAAGTATGGTAATCTTAGTAAGGCTAAGACATTTAGAACCAAAATGATTCCTGATTCTATTTATTGTTTGTTTAGAGGATCTATAACATCTCCCAGTCCTGTCTCTCCTCATCCTCCAGTAATCTTAATCTGAGGCTGAATCACAGCCTCCAAACAGAACACTCACAAATGTCTTCAATCACATCTCATCTCACATTCATGCTCACAAAAGCTCAGTCTCACAGATTTTTCCCAAAAGCACAGTTTATGTTTTATGGACTAAATACTTGAAAGTTCCAACTGCCCCAAAAGCAAAAGAAATTCATTTTAAGATATAAACGGAATAAATCTGTTCAGTGACTTGTTGCACCTGAATGTTGGTTTCAAAACCAACTGCTGTGTATTTTGTGATAATCATATCGAATCAACAGACCATTTATTTTTTCATTGTATGGATTCTGAAGCTTTCTGACAGGATGGTTATGATTGGTTTGACCCAAAAGGGTGTCAGTTAAAAGGATATTATGGAAAATGAAAAAGATTATTTTTTGGTGAACATTATTCTGATTCCAAGGAAAACGTATATACAAATCCAAACTTATGAACTTGACCCCCACTCATTTTTCAATGAGTTTTTATCGTATAGGTTAAACTGATAAATACGCCTATATATTAGAGTACAGGCATCAAACCAGCGTATGTATTTCTAATGTTTTTATGAGTGTTTACAGCTACCGATGTTTATAACTGTTACTGTGATGATAAATGTCTACAATAACCACATCCTGACATGTAGATATCACATCTGCAGGTTTCTGAATTTAAAAACGCGTTCAAAATATATATATTTAAGTATTATTGATGGCAATCTTTAAGACAAAAAAAGAGCAAAGTTTGCAAATAAAAAAAGACACTGCAACACCGATCTACTTAAGTTTCTTTTAGCAATGAAACTGTTTACTAAAATTATAGATCTGTGGTTTATTGCGTACCTGAGATCTAAAAAGAGCACTCGCCACAACGGAAATGTTTCTGGGGAGACAAAACCGTGACGGAACAGCTGCGGATCAAAATATGCGAAGGACTGCACTCATATGACTACACTGAAATCCACGTAAAAGAAGCGGATGATTTTTCAGTGTTGTGAGGTGAAAACAAGATGCAGGTGATGCGTGTTTTGTGTTCTTTTTTGTGAGTTTTTGCGGTGTTTTTCTATTTGCTGGGGCTTTCTTAAATTGCAGTGCGTGTGACCTCTCAAGGCCACCGTATTTTGCCTTTATGGTCATAGCAAACTGTGTTTTTAGCTTCAGTGTTCTTTTTTCTTTCCTTGTTCCTCTGCTACCTTGAGCAGACTTGTGCCATCTCCGTCTGACTGTAGGCACAGCCACCAACAGCTGCGGTATCATTACACTATGTAAATATATAACACTGGACATCAGTAGGTGGCGGCAGCAGCAGTAGTTTTGTCTAACAAATACTGGAGCCCAGCGCAAAGAAGACAGCTTTACGTGGACCAATGAGCATTAAGTGAAAAGTGGCAGAAGCTTTCGGATGTGTGCGGGAACTGTCAGAGTGGTTGCGTCGTTTAAAGGAGGTGAAGATAGCAAAAGCAACGCGCGTCGCTTCTGTTTCGCTGCGGTCCTTTAAACACCGGAACAGGTGAGTTTATGCTAACCTCAAACTGTGTCGGGATTTGCGAACACTTAACTGTCAGCTTATAGTATTACCTGTTTGGTAGCCAGTTTGTGATTTCGCCGCCCCGTCATATAAGGGTTAAACATCTTGACTCTCTTTAAACCACACGGCTAAAATCCAACTGTGATATAAACATATTGCAAGACATATTTCTTAAGGAGACCATTACCAAAATACATTAAAAACAAACAAACAAACGCCTCAATATAAAAGCTTTTTTCCCCAATGCAGCGTTAAAACATGAGATTATGAACTGTGATTGGAGTTTTTCCTGGTGGTAGTCATCTTGTTTGCTTTCACGTCGACGAGGCCACGGGATTTGAGGACAGTAACGCTGACATATGTCCAGTGCTGTAGTGGTTAACACATTCGCTTGGCAAACGAAAGGTCGCTAGTTGTGGCAAGGAAGCAGCTGGAAGTAGCTGTAATACTGTCATGCTCTCCTGTGTTTCAGTCACCATGAAGATGATATCGTTACATGCTGGAGGAGCCTCCTTCATCATGGTGTTCCTCTTAATGCTGCATTGCTGTCACATAGCTAGCATCCTTGGCCAAAAGGTACGTTAAACTTTTTGCTGTGATAAGGTGTTTAAAGCACAGGTAGCAGACTGCAATTCTCAGATGTTCAGGAGGATGTCATTAAAAAGAAGACAGCGAGACATCGAAGTTTTTCTGCACCTGTGATATGATGGATTTGACAGCAGGCCACAGGTAACCCCGGTATTCTCACATGAGGGGTGGGGCAGAGGGTGTAAAATCTGAGCTGCTGGATCAAAGCTGGGTTGTAGAAAGACTTTAATATGCATGATGAGAACATGCACATATGATTCAACTGCAGCTTGGACTTGACTGGATTTTAAAGCTGTTACCTTTTAACTGAGGAAGCTCTCACTGGTAACAACCAACTGCAGAAATGGAGTGTTTTCTATCCCAAAACAGCCCAGTATACCATGAAATCTTCCATCCGTCAAAGAATAAAAATAAGGAGATGCAAATGAGCAGAATGTGTCTCCTTGTTTTACACGGTAAAAGTGATCATGCCTTTTTGTTATGGGTTTCACCCTCATGGCTGCCTAAGGCCTTACTGTACCGAGCTTCATGTTCTCCATGTACTCATGTGGGTTCCTCCAGCTTCCTCCAATAGACCAGTCACATGCTTGTTAGATTATTTGGTGACCAAATTGGAATTGCATGTGTATGCGAGATGGAAAATCCCTGAGACTAAAGTGCCATGCATGCTTCTGTGTGTGCGTGAAAAGGTAGATGTCACTGTAGTCTGAGGTGCTTTGAGTGATTAGTAACGCTAACACTAGAAAAGTGCTCTATAAATACTTCATTTTATTAGCTAGTCTACAAATGAAGCATGAACCCATTTTGAATAAAACTCTTTGCTTGTCATTAAACCAAGGAGGTGTTTTCTTCCCGTTCTGTTTCTCTGTTTTTAGTCTGGAGGTGCCTTAATTGTGGTGGAGGGCACAGGAGGTGATGAAGAGGACGAGGTGACAGTCGGTGATGGTGACGATGATGACGAAGGAGATTTAGAGGTGGTCCAACCTACTGAGCAGTGGCAGACACTTAAACCAGGTAATGTCCTCAGTTTTTTTTTTTCTGTTCATGGAACTTTAGTCTCTGGTTCTGAAACCTGCCATTCAATCCTAAAATAGATAAAATTCTGTATGATCCAATGATCCAGATAAAGATCAACCATATGTGTGGAATTTGCTTGTGTTTTCATGTAACCTCTCATTAAGGCAGGTGTGCCTATACAGGCATAGAACTGTGCACTAATCAGCGCTAACACTTCATGGATGCACCTTGCTAAACAAGCTTGCTACCGCTCGCTGATATCGTAGCTCTCCGCTCTCTCGATCAGATACGATCACTTCTGGCTCCGGAACATAAAGCTAAAGTGGAGGCTTCAGATTGCAGAGTGGGTCATGTCGTGATAGCTGTGTCCATTTTTTAGTTGCAGCCTATAAATGAAGCATACGGTAGTGTCTTGAACCACACCTCTTTTATTTATTTTTGTGCAGGGATTTATTGAAGCATGTGCAGACATGTTGGGAATATAAGGATAATGATATAAGGCAAAAACAGAGTTTGCACAATTCTAATGAGCCTGAGAGTTAATATTTTGATATGACCACCTTTAATCCTCCACACACCCTGAACTCTCTGAGGCAAATGTTTTTTGTAATTTCTTTAAAGTTCCAGTGTTTAAAATCTCACCATTAGATCTAAATAATCTACTATTTAAGATTGGTTCTTTGCTAAGTTGTCTGTTATGTATAGTTCATCCCTTGAGTCAGGTGCCTTGATTGATTCAGAGGTCAGTGTTAAGTGGCTTAATGAACAAAAACCATTCCTCTGAAAATGGTCAGGTACAAGGACTAGACTGAAAATGAGTGAAAAAGCAGCCAATGTCCAAAGAAAAACTTTGAAAGACCTTCAGAAAGCCCGGAGAACTATTGCCCAAGGCCACTTTAAAAAATGACCAGAAAGTTCGGCTCCGTTTAAGCAAGATATAAAGAAATCCTTTTCATTTCACTTTAGAGTGTCACAACATTTAATCATTTGCTCCACATACTAAAGTCTTTATGCAGGACTGTACAGCACATGTTCACAGTCAGCAGAACAAAATGATGAGAAAAAAAATCCCAGTGTGGTCATGCTACTTATGCTGTCCATTTTCTACTGCTTATCTGGGTGGCAGCAATCTAAGAGCTTCTAAATATCACAGTCTTTAGTAGTTGTGTAATTATTTTGAGTAACCTGCAGTTTTTGACTTTTGTGTGTGTGTGTGTGTGTGTGTGTGTGTGTGTGTGTGTGTGTGTGTGTGTGTGTG
>JAVDPK010000137.1:56821-71894 GCA_034780415.1 Cichlasoma orientale | reverse complement strand
GTGTGTGTGTGTGTGTGTGTGTGTGTGTGTGTGTGTGTGTGTGTGTGTGTGTGTGTGTGTGTGTGTTTGTGTGTACAGGTCAGGCAGTGCCACCAGGTTCCCATGTGAGGCTGAATCTGCAGACGGGTGAGAGGGAGGTCAGACTGGGAGAAGAGCAGCTCAAATATTGGACACAGGAGCACAGGTGGGAGTCCAGGCTCAATCCTCACTCTGAAGATAAACATGACCATAGGAGGTAGTTTATTCAGGTGTGCTTCTCCCAGCAAAGTGCACTCAGTAGGAGATAGTGGCAGGGAAAGACAAAATAGGAGTGCTGGCAGTAAAAGTGTTTGTTTGCAGGGAGAAAGAGGAGATCCAGTCTTCCATAAATCCTGATGAGCTGAAACGAGCCATGAAGAAGATAAAGGAGGACTTGAAGCTCGCAAGCAAAGACACAGACCAGAAGGTAGCAGCACGACTCATGAGGGAAATGCCATTGTTAACCTTACTGTAGGTCTGCTTATGTGTGGGCAGCAGCTTTTAGACGGAGCCTCTAGAAAAAAAAAAAAAAAAAAGTAACAACACATGCACCTTTGCACATATGATACTTAACTGTGTGTCTCCTCTGCTTGCTGTGTGTTTGTAGGACTCCGTGGCGTCTCAGTTTCGTACAGTGGAGGAGTTAAAGAAAGACATGGCTCAGCTGGACCTGCTGCTGGAGACGGATGTTCAGGTACATCAGTCTTCATTGGATCTTATGTATGTTTGTGATGTGATTTTTTTTTTTTTTTTTTTTTTTTTTTTTTTTTGAGAGAGCTTTTATTGTGAAAGGTTACTGCATTTATTTAGTTTCTGCTCAAGTCAAATGAAATGTGTCGCACTGTTTAGATAATGAGGCGCCTGCTGGACCAGTTCAACAGCAGCAACTCAACTACTGAACAGAGACTGAGCATCCTGATGGAGCTGGAATATCTGGTGCATCAGGTAACACACACACACACACACACACACACACACACACACACACAGACAGTGATCCTTCACATTACGTTTAACTTCCAAGTCTCTAATCCTGCAAACGTGCTTCTGTGTGTGCAGGTGGATAATGCTCAGACCCTGTGCTCCATGGGGGGGCTCAAATTCATCCTGGAGGGTCTGAACAGCTCTGACTTCAGATTACAGGAAAGCTCCGCCTTTGTCCTGGGCTCTGCTTTGGCCAGGTATGATCACTCCTTTCAGATGAGGTATTTTATGTAGCCGTACAGTGAGGTCTAATATATGATCACATCAATCTTCTGTGGCGGTTTTTAAAATCAAAACAGTTAGGTTTATGTTTTGCTTTTTAATTTTCTGCAAATTGTGCACCATATTATATTTAATTGGTTACATTTCTTTTGTGGAGTTGAAACTCAGTCCCAACCAAGCAGCAACTTCCAGGCTTGAAGATTTCCTTAAATATGGAAGTGCCAGAAGCTGCAGTTTAGGAATTTATAAATGATTTCCCTCTTCATAATATCCGAATGACGGGGGATGATGGTGCTGTTGGAGCATCTTAATGGAATTATCTGACGCAGACTTGTTGGATGGGCTGTACCACACAGCAGGTGTGATTCAGTTTGTGCTACAGTTTTTGTTTTTTTTTAGTGAGTGTAATTCCAGTCTTTATTAGTCTGATACTAATAACAGATTAGCTTCTGTGTGTGTCTGTGCTTTGCACATGTACAGTTTGGTGAATTCCTAATGCGAAGCCTTGAGCTGCGCGTTTTTTGTTGTTGCCATTTTTGTTTTTTAAACCAGATGTGATGAGCAAGGGTTAGGTCTGACTGTGAAACCACACACTTATCGAGTACCAACTTGTGAGTCACTATAGCCTCGATAATCCTTCTGATTTACTGTGATTCACAAAATCTTTAAACAAAATGTGAGTTGAAGGGAATTCCACGTGGGTGAAAGAGAGCGAGAGGAACACACACTTTTTTTTTTTTTTTTTTCTCTCCTTGCTTTCAGTATAGATCCTACCTGCAGGCCTAACATGCTGCTGTTACTTATATTGCAAGTATTTGTGTGTCTGTGTGGACGGCACTCTGTGCATTAGTATGGCTGTCAGCTTTGTCACCCTGTGTCCTGCAGTAATCCTGCAGTTCAGGTGGAAGCTGTGGAGAATGGCGCTCTGCAGACACTGTTAACCACACTGGCCACCGCTCCACAACTCAGAGTCAAAAAGAAGGTACGCACACCCATCCGCCTTAAAATTTACATGCAGAACGTTGGATACAAGCACACAATTCAGCTGTGATGTTTGTGTGTCTGCACGCCCATTAGGTTCTGTTTGCAGTGGCTTCCCTCTTGCGTCACTTCCCCTATGCTCAGCATCACTTTCTGACCCGTGGTGGGCTGCAGGTCCTGTCAGAGCTGTTCAGGGCCGATGATGGCGGAATTCTGCGTACACGCATCGTCGCCATGTTGTACGACATAATTACTGAGAAGGTACAGTAAACATTCTGTAACTGAACCTCGTAGGCTCCTGCTGCTAAATGACAGGCCCAGTTGAGCATATCTCTGAGTTGGTATCAGCAGAAAGTTGGGGCTATAAGAGTTCTAGGGCCCTGCTTAAGGGAGGATTCTCACGCTGACTTCTCTCCTCCTCCAGGAGCTGATCTCCCAGGCAGGTCTGGACCCAGGACTGGCCGCCTCCTCCCATGATGAGCGGCGGCGTCAGTACTCTAAGGTGTCCCTGAAGGAAGAGCTGTTGGAGAAGGGCTGGTGCACTCTGGTCCCACATCTGCTGCAGGCCACTGAGCATGACTACAGAGAGAAGGTGGGCTGCTTCATCTATTGTAGATAACAGTATAACAGTGTGTTTGAAATGAGCTTGTTTTAAGAGTTGCTGCTGTATTTCTGCAGGCTCTCCGGGCTTTGTTGGCGATGGCTCCTGTGTGTTTGGATCATTACCGTTCAGACAGCTCTCTGCAGGCTTCTCTGCACTCTCTGAAGCAACAGTATCAGGAAATGAGCCAGTCAGAAATGATTCTTGGAGAAGAGAACAGCTACTTTGCAGAGATTGTAGAGCTCATAGATGCTCTGCAAGTCAAAATGAAATGACCAGAGGGTAGTACTGTGACATTTCACATGAACATGGCTTACAAAGAAGAGCTGACACGCTCAGTCTGTCAGAGTGAAACAATCAACTGCAGATGGACCGAGAGCACTGCAAGGAAATAAAGGACAAAAAGCACACCTTTGTGGATGTAATCATTGAACTGACCCTGAATGAGATGGATCTGTGGTTAGTCAGCATGAACTTTTGTATGGAGCCTCTGAGAGGTCACAGTCAGAATGTTATTGTGGATGATTTTACCATAAAATAACTTCTGAGCACTATGGACACTTGGTAGGTTGGTCTAGTCCGGTTCCAGATGCTATAGGTGATGTGCACAGGTTTGTTTACTCCTCGGCACCTATTTTAAACAAGATCACTGCACACATACTACTGATTCATATGAACAGTGATTCCTATGCTGTATGTAGTCTCTTCTGGCTGCCATTATAAATGAATGTGTGATAGAGAGAACCAATTTCACAGTCATGGCGGCACAGTGATAGCCTACAAACTAGACGGCAGTAAGAGCTCGGGCAGGTGCTACGAATCAAGTTCACCATACCCAGGATATCTTTTCCTCAACTGGCTTCACTTAACATTAGCCATTAGGTTAAGTGCTCACAATGAAAGTGGATATTAAGCCAGGGTTTCCCAATCTAGCTGTAAGTGTGCTTACATGCAAAAGGTGGTGTTTGCAGCATCTGATCAGTCACAAACATGGATATATCTACTGGCAGCAGAGTGATTTATTTTATGAAGACAGACCTGCAACATCAGGATAATAAAGTCAAACATACGTGGCTGAAGCAACACAACAGCAGTGTGTGAATGAGGGATAGAGTGCTGTACATGTATGAATGTGTGTTTAAGCACTTTGGTGAGTGAGACTGAAAACGTGGAATGTAAATAAAGTCTAATTGAAGCCAGGACAAACGGACTGTAAATTAATATGTTTGTCAGATGTTCATGAGACAGTTTTAGCTTTATTTTTTCAGTTGCAGCCCTCAGTGTTTAAACTGGGAGCAAGTCAAGAACCAGTATAAACAGAATTTACATGGTTAAGTAGGCTTAGCATACCTGCAGATTTATAAAGTCAACTAGTACAAGTGGGCTGGAAAAAGGAAGGAGTTCACCAGGAATGTGAAAAGCCTGGAAAAAAACCCATCAAAGGTCAAAAATCCAACATGGGAAGTACCGGTAGTGGCTGCAGTGGACACTTCATTGTTTTAACACTCAGTGTCACTTCAGCTCCTTGTAGAAGTTCACTCTTCTCCACGGTTGGACGACGGACCAACACAAGCAAGAGAAGCCCACAGGCCAGTTGTAGCACATATTTTTGACACTGTCTCCATCAACAACAGACGCTCTGTGTTATCTGTATAACTTCTGTTCCCTGAAGGAGAGGAACGAGGTACAACACACAGTAGGGGATATCACACCCCTGCGTGTCCTGGATGAAAACGCCTCTGTTCACACCTTTAAAGCAGATGACCTGTGATGACACACAGTGAGGTAAAAAAGTATTTAGTCAGCCACTGATTGTGCAAGTTCTCCTACATAGAAAAATGAGAGGTCTGTAATTCCCATCATAGGTACACTTCAAATATGGAAGGCAAAATGAGGAAAAAAAAATAAATCCAGGAAATCACATTGTAGGATTTTTAAAGAATTTATTTGTAAATCATGGTGTATGTGCGGCCCCACCTGCACATATACACGCCTGTCATCACAGTCATCCTTCAGTTTGATAGACGCTTTTCATCGAGCTCAGACACGTAGCATGGCAACCTGGTGTTGTACCTCATTCCTCTCCTTCAGGGACCGAACTTATAGACATAACACTTCCTTCCTTTTCAGTCGATTCACTTGGTACAACACGTATAGTGTGGGGAAATACATACACATCCCACAGAGCAGCCACCGAGCTGGAGTCGGTCCACCATCACCCTAGTGTATGGCAGATGCAGCAGAAAGGACAATGGAATGTGCCCTCACACCCTGAGACAAACGGAGACCCTTGGTGCTGTGTGCCAGAGAGAACGCTTCCATAATCCAGTGCGAGAGGCTTTGTTTAGACAGAGCTGCACCTCTGGCTGGATTAGCAAAGGACACAAACAACTGGTCACATAAATGAACATGAGTGCGGTCGATGTGGGCATGTAGCACATGCACCAGACACAGAATGCAGCCTCCTCTGCTCCTCGGATGTGAAAAGAGGGGGGGCAAAAACTCAAATTCGATCCATTATGGTGTAGTGTGTTACCAATGGTGTTCTTGGTAACTGTGGTCCCACCTGAGAGAGAGAACGAATGAGAAAGAACTTCACTCAGAGATGGAGAAAGATGGAAGGAAGAGAGGAAGAAGAGAGGTTAGATTTAAAAGTAAGGACTGCTTAGGGACATCTGATAAACTGCAAATTCAAAGCTTACATGTAAGTTGCATGAAAATACTGCAGTTTAGTGCAGGATGAGCAGGTCAGTTTACCATTCTGTTGGTGAATTTACAGTAAAGCTCTGTGTTGGACTGGTGCACTGCGGCTGTGGTGTTCATGGTCAGAGTTATAGGTTGCATCATTTGTAGCAGAGATGAATTTGAATTTAAGTTGATGATGCTTAGATTCATTCACTGAATTAAACTTTTACACCAACTGCTACCTGTACAGGGTGTACCCTGTCTCTCGTCCTATGACATCTGGGATGGCTGTCATAGGTCATAGGTCAATGAATGGATGGATGCTGTCTAGTATAACAGTATACTGTCAGTGTAGGGGATGGAAATCAGCCAAGATAACTTGTGAAATAGTGGGTTATCTTGTTGAATTCAGCTGTGTAAATCCACAAAGAGCAGTAAACGTCAGTCAGCTGATCGCAGCCTGTAAACACACACAAACACAAAATCTACCCAACAGAAATTATTGTGAGTTGTGATGTTTTTCCCCACGCTAAGCCAATCAAATGCCCCTGATTGTACTCATTTTTCTATTTAGATTTGGAGGCCAAGGGGGAAAAAAGTTTGTATTCCATGCACTAATATTATTTTATTATTATATTAATAGCGTTCAGTGAGCTTTGCACAGAAATAGCTGGTAGAAAAGTCCTTCAAAGAGCGATTGTTTTACTTTCTTACAGTGAGTACATTTCATAGCCTGTACTTTTACCTGAGTAAAGAATTTTTTTTATTTATTTTTTGACTCGCAAAGTGATATGAGCCCACTGCCCCCCTGTGTCAAAGTTGGTTGCCTGCCCAGTTCACGTGGCCTGCTGCCGACACTGACTGAGTGTATCCACTGAAAGGGAACAAGCATTATTCAGAGGGTCACCACAGATGAGAGTCACCACAGATGGTGACTGCATGTTTGAGTTGGCATCTATTTCTTTTTTTTTTTTTACACCGGAAATCCTTCTTGACTTTTCCCCTCTCTCAAACCCAAACTACAGCCCACGTTTAAGAAATGTATTTAGGAAAAACAAATGCTTGTTGTTGCCCACTCAGTTATTCCAAGGGTAACAGTCTAGTGAGACCGCTGAACTAGTCATTAAAATTACCACACGTTTTGTTGTTGTTGTTGTTGTGGGGTTTAAGGCTCTTATTCTGAAAAGTTAAACCGGTAGTACATGTGCTTTCAGGAAATGTATGACATTTAATTCTTTGAAGCCGTATAACTATGTTGTTATATGGAAACGGGATTAAACGGCCGCCGATTACTTATTGACCGTTGTCATGAATAGAAGGGCTCACACGGCGCTGACGGCTGTAAAACCTCTTGGAGTTCAGCGTTTTGTGAGAAGCTGGCAGCCGGCAACTGGCTAATCGACGGATACCGTTGTGTTTATATTTGTTAGCATTGTTGCAGCTAGGTGGGTTCTAGCCTTATGACTGCATGAAATTTGGGGATATTCTTTTAGTTAGTGAGCTCAAAGTTTACAGATACAGAATTATTTTCTTGTGTATGTCTAGTTGAGTGCTAACGTGTTATCATACTGGTGTCTTACAAATAATGGGCCGATGATTTGCCTAAAAATAACAGAGTACCCTATGATATACCTAAATGCTAATAGTTTTTCTTTAACATCAGCATTTTCATTTGTCCAATTTTACACCCCTCATTAACTTGACAGGTTTTAATTCAGGGTACAGTTTCACCATTTTGTAACATGTCTTTTGTCACATCCTGTTAGTTAAAAGTATGTCTGTTCTTTGTTGTGCTGATGAACAGTGATGGAGTTGTCTCAGAGGGAGCGTCTGTCGGAGCTGGTGGAGGAACTGACCACATCGGGAGAGCCACAGCTCAACCAAGACAAAATGCGGGAGGTCAAAAAGCTGTGCAAGTATGGTATTATCATTTACACAGGGATGATTTACTTATAGGTGTACCATGTAAGGGCAAGCAGGCTTTTATTTGGGCGAGCATAGTCCCTGTTGTGGAACTGTGAAACAAATTAAAGACTGTGAGGCTCCAAAGTGTCTTTTTATATTAATTATGTAAATCCTTTGCAAAAGGGTCAGATATAGACAGAGTCAGGTCTGTAGGTATCTGACAACAAAGAATGGGAGACCCTCAACCTTTAAAGCATGTTTAACATATGCACAGAATGTCTCAAGAGCATCAAGAGTAAAACAAGGTTTCCTTAGCACACCACAGAGGGTGTAAATCAGGATGCACTCCTCCCGAAATTTCCCATGTACTGATAAAGAAAGTTCATGCACAAGTCAAATAATGTTTACACAAAGAGCAAACAAAAGAGTTGCTTAGAAGCAAAGATAAAAATATATTTAGGCTAATGTTCTTGTTAATTATACATAAAGCATTCAATTTTTAGACTGTGTAGATAGTGTAGGGTTAATGTGATTTATTAAACATTGCATTGTGTGTTTTATTTTCATTTACAGTGTGCTCGTCTACACTTTTATTTTTTTTGGAAACAGCAAATTTATTATTGGTACTCTTTTTAGCCACAAAGATATTGGTCATATCTTTGTTATTTTATTTTATTTTATTTTTTTTGCTTCATTCATAACAGAATAAAAAGCAATCACTGGTTTAATTCTCAATTTCTCCATCTGTCCTCCATTTCTCCCAGAGTGTCTAATGACTGCATAGACCACGTGTACCACTCAGTGATGTCCCAGCTAAACCAAGAACATGCTGAGATCCGACTGTCTGCCTTCCAGATAGCCAGTGAGCTCTTCTCCAGATCACACCATTTCAGGACGCTGCTAGTGGACAACTTCCAGGTAAATCAACAACCCGTAAGCATCTGAGAGCATTCAGTCCACACCAAACACTGCAGCACCTGGGTTTTTACTGATTTACTCCTCATTCAGGTGAGAATAATGATGGCATTTCATAGCAGTCACCATACTGCTACAGTACTGTGCAAAAGTATTGAACCACCCCTCTTCCATCAGTTTTGAAGAGCTCCCCAACAGCACATGAGAGAGTCTCCGGCATATTTTACTGATGGCTGTAGATACTCACTGTTGTGTCTCTCTCTTGACCTCAGATTCTTTAAGGAAACACTGCACACCATGCAGAGTATATCAAGCTATCTGCTAATAGCTCTTTGGAAATCACCTTGTTGGTACAAAAATACAATTGCTTGCCAAGCTGGAAGTGGGAAATAAACTCCCCACTGTTTTTTCTATCACACCCACTGTGTGTTTCACAGACGTGGCAACAGCCTATCCCTCTGCACCTGTTCGGTTTTGCCACACACTCAGCATCACAGCTTGTGTATAGCGCTACATTAATCCAGTCCAGCATTACTCCCTCCTTGTCTCAGCTCCTGGTGGAAATCCTGCATTCTAAGTAACAAAGTTAGCTCACTTTATAAACTGTTGCTACATTAGCACTGATTTTACCAATCTGGAACAAATGTTTTGAGTTCAGCGCTGTCATTTATTCCTACTGCTACAGCAGTGTCTTCTCTCCTCTTGTTATCATTTCTTTTCTTTGCAACTGAACATGATTCTTTAATTGATCATTCTTGCTGATAGTGGTAACTTTCCAGGTGCTTCAGCACATTGTTTGCGATCCCACTATTCACTAGAATGCTTGCATTACATCATCTTGCTACACCGTCATACTGTCCGTCGGGTCACCTGTCCAGACAAACAGGTTTTACTTTCCCGGTCTATAGACTAGTGATGGGCAGATGAAGCCTTGAAGCCTTGACACTTCCCATCCAATTGGTTAAAAAAAAAAAGGCTTCATGTGCACACAACTCCCCCTGCTGGTCAAAACCTTTATTGTTATTTCAGCTATTTGTGATGGCCTCTTGGCTGTCTTGCAACAGTGTCAGTATGGGAATAATCAATGCCAAGAATAGAAATAAAAACACTTTAACTTGATTTTGTGTCATTCATTCATTCATTCATTCATTGATCTGTTTGTGATTAATGTGTGGGTGATGGTAATAGAGGATCTATTAATGTCAAAAACCTGTCAGTATGATTTCAGTCAGTGTTTAAGTAACTCCAATAGGACACAAGATGTTCATATTAAAACTGTTAGAGTGTTTTCAAAAGATGGGACAGTGATTGTGTTTATGAATACTGGGGTGATGGTGGCTTTATTCCTTTTTATTAAGATATAATATTTTTTCCACTTTGTGTGGACTCAGTTGGTCTCTCTTTTTGGAAGTAACCCCTCGGCTTTTAAGAAAATACTTTCACGTGGTCCTGAGGAGGCAGAGCTGCACACGTATCCCACAGCAAGCCTGCACAGGCACCTCTGCCTGTCATACCGATAGATGAGGTGCTGCTGTTCTAGGCCAGCTGTAAACACTTCACCTTGGAATGAAAAAACAGACTTGTGAATATTTTAGTAGTAGCAAATAATTATTTATAGGAATATTATGTGTGATACCTTATCGGGAAAGATCAGCTCACAGTGTTGCCATACAGGGGAAACCTTTCACCTATTAGCAGCTCCACTGAAACCAGCTCCTCTGTGTCACAGCAAACTGGTGAAACTCCAACACGAACACTAATAAATTTTACAGGGATCTATTACGTTTTCATAAATCACACCAACACTCGAACCACTACCTGAACTAGCCGTGATGTCACTCGCCTCTTAATGAAGCAAGGGCGCCCGCGCTGAAGCCTCGGCACAGCAGCTCCTTCACTTACAATAGACTTCAAAACCACAAGGAGTTGTTTTGTAGTTTTGGACATATGTTTTCTTTACTCTTCAAAGATGTGCAAAATCATATTCATATTCCTGGATGTTTAGTACCCTTTGTACACTTTGGCTGTATTTATCTGAAGTAAACAATATGGAGACTTTCAGGCTGTTAATGCTATGATAATATATGCTAATAATATGTAGCCTTTTTGTCATGCCTCATTGGCTTAGCCTAATAATAATAATTATAGTAGCATCAGTTCTAGGCTGCAGCCTTATTGATTAGCCTGTGAAGCCAACTTCTGATTGGCTGAGCATTGTTTAACGTGATGGTCAGGGATGACTCATGGCCATAAATAGTACAGGCTATAAATCATCATTGAGCAACATTAAAGCCATACCTACTGCTCAGCAATATTGCTCGCGTTAACAACATGGTTGCCTTATGATTATGATATTATACATAACGCATTGATATCAACAGAATGGGTGCATAATGTAGTCATATTCCTGTACATACATGAGTATAATGTGATTACCTTGTAAGAATGTATTATATCTGGCTTATTGTTAGATTATATAAATAGAAAGACATTATGTAATATACACCCTTGTTCTAGGATGTAGTTACCCAAAAGTATTTGTAGAAATGTTACAGTTAATCACAGAATATCTCTTAGAGCACGCTTTAAAATTGATTTGATTTAATGAGTATTGTTAATGTTGAAAACATATTTTTGCTGAAATGTGTATTATAACTTTACTAACACAGGAACGTATTTGGATAAAAGTATAGGGCACGGCCCTTTGCAGAAGGTAATAAGATGTGTGCTGAAGGGTTTTCTGTTATGAAATCAGGCTGTAATATTAACCTGGCTTCTACATTTATTTTATATCTTCATTAATGGTGAGAGGAAATCCTCATCGCCGATGGGTCTGTTTGAGCACTCAAAGGACTTTATTACTACAAACCTCATTCACCCCTTCACACTCATATAAGTCCTTTTTGTCTTAGCACCTTTAACCTAAAATTCCCACATGATCGAGGCTGCATCTGGGTTCAGTATCTTGCCCAGATTCAGATTAGAGGAGGGGATCAAACCACTGACCTTCTCATTAAAACCCGACCCGTTTTACCTCCTGAGCCACATCTGTGCCTGTGTGGCTCTTGATGTTCTGTTGATGGGTTTATTTAATTTCGGAAGAGTGTAAACTATTTTTATTCATAGTGAATATCTTTAAACATCAAGATTTACATAAGAGTAAGCTAGCCAAAGCCAAGCAACAGAAAACGAGGCTTCTGTAATTCAAATATTCTCTCAGACTCAGTCAAGTCTGAGTGCGCAACATGAAACGCACGCTCCAATGAATGGTGATGTTATTGGCATCATCAATCAAGAAACAAATTCTGTTCATAAAGAAATGATACACTCAGCTTTTTTATGTGTTCTCACCCACGTCTCTTCTTTCCGCAGGAGTTCTTGGAGCTGACGGTGGAGACAGATTCAGAGCTGCCCCTCCCTCCTCCTAAAGAAGTAGCCAGGAAGCTGAGGGCACTGGCCATCCAGACTGTGCAATCATGGCAATCCTCGTATGGCTCTGCTTATAAGAAGTTGGCACTCGGCTACCACTTTCTCAAACAGGTTAAAAAGGTGAGAGAGAATGGAAACAACTAAAATCAGCACCATCGAAATCCCAAAAGCTGGTCATGTTGTTCTGGTTACGCACAGAAAGAGAAATTAACACTTTTTTAAAGCAAGAAAGACTCTTGTGAATGAGGAACTGCCATAAAGGTTCATCTCTGTGTGCATGGGGAGATTTTGTCAGCACAATAGCGTCACGGCTGTTCAAGCTGCAGTCATGAAACTTTGCGTGTGTAGCTGACATCAGAGTAAAGAGTTTGAAGATGGGGGTTGGTTTAAGAATGCGCCGCTGTCGTGGCAGGAGTGACGGCACCTAAGTGCTTAAATGGAGGCGATGACGGGCCTCTTGGTTTGGAAGTTTGACATCATGTCAGCATGTTCAGTAGAATCCACAGCTGTCAGCAGCAGTCAGAGTTGGTATAGGGTGAAGTTTTCTGGTTTTCATGTAAATGCAATGAGGTGTGCATGTTTGCAGGTGGACTTCCAGGATGCTGAGGCGAGAACGGTAGCAGAGAGGAGGAGGGAGGATGAGAGACGGAGGAGAATGGAGAGGCTCTACAAGGAGAAAGTGGAAGCAGCAGCTAAAGACATGGAGGGTAAAAACTATATTGCATTATTGCATTATTTTCTGCTTCTAATGGTAGTGCCAGTAGTTTTTTTTTATTTTCACTGCCAAAAACTGGTAAACATGCAGAGTTTCAATGCTTGATTTTGTAACTTAGTCACTACTAATGTGGAGCAGAAAAACTGTGGGTTTGAAGACTTTTCTAGTGTTTTTTTTTTTAAAACAAAATTTCTGTCTTTGTTAGAGTCGTGCCAAGAAATAGAAGCAACACTGGCAGAGATGGAATCCTGTATGAGGCTGCTTTTCCCTGAGGTTAGCCTCACAGACATCCAAACAGCCAATAGCACCCCCTCCAACTCCCAACCAGCCAATGAGTGTCCTTCAGATGATGATCAGCCCTGCTGCAGCAAAGACCTGAGGGCTGATGGCAGAGAGGGAAAGATACAAGAAAGAGAGGAAAAGAAAGGAGACAGAGGAATGACAGAGGAGGACAGAAATAACAGGGAGGAGAAAAGTGAGAGGGAAAAAGAGACGAAAGGGTGTGAAGGTGTGGAGGGGAAGTACGGGAACAAGCAGGAAATGAACAAGGGTAAGGAAGGAGAAATTAGTGAAGAGAAGAAGGGAGACATGCAGGCAGAGGAAGAAGAAGAGGAAGGAAATGAGAGAGAGCAGGAAGGAAGTAGTGTGGGAGATGAAGAGGAAGAGGCTGATTATGAAGACTTTATCAGGAACTCCGGGCTCATCTCTCACTCCTACAGTCTGGACCTGAACTTCAGTCCTGGTGGGTACAACACACACACACGTGGAGACGTGACACTGAAATTAGTGACACCTCTGAACACACTACAAACTACACCCCCAAAACAGTCTCATATTTTTACATCTGAACATTATTAACCATGTACATTTTATGCTTTGTACCTTATAAATTGGCAACTTTGAATGTAGTGTATGCGTATGCAGTACCATGCAACCTTTTATATGTAGGCCTGGGTGTCAGATTGTACCTCTTTTTGACTTTAGTGAAGAATTAAGGAAGGTCAGGTTAGATTTTTACCTAACATATATACTGATTTAATCAAAGGGCTGCTGTGTTTGCCACCATCTGCCTGTATTTTTATGATTTGATCTAATAAACTAAGTTTGTCAGCATGTGTGGTACAGTTTGTCTAACGTGCTTCTTGGCCATTTGACCGATGAAGAGCCGTGACCGTTAAAAACCTTACATCTTCCAGTCTAGTAGATATTAGGGAGCTGTTTTTTTTTCTCTAAAAACACTGCTTTGTACCTTCACTCACTCTCCCATTTTGTATCTGAACTGAAAATAGTGCTGAAAGTGCGCACGCATGTCTATCTCAACAAGCCAAAAAAAAAAAAAATTCCCCAAATGGTAGTAATACATTTATTGAAGGCGGAGGGCTCTGGCTTATTTAGTGAAATGAGAAAGAGGGTTTGCAAGCAAAAGAGATTCACTTTTGTCGGTGTAAAGTACTGAAAAAGTATTATGTATGACTGCAGAAACTACAGTCATTAACATTCAAACATTACTCTAGCCTTACAGTGCCCTTTTTAGTAGTATAGAAGGTATGCAGACAGTGTCAAGACAGCTAACACTATTCTGACACAAGGCAGATGATGGATAATTAGAGCAGATGATGCTCCATTTGTGCCTTTTAATTGTTTTCACACTTGTTTCATTAGAGCCTATAAATACGTGATTGTACCAGAAGTATGTTTGAGTCTAATATAACTCATAGCTTCATATACAAATTTCCAAATATTGATATCATGAGGTTCCTGTGAGCAGGGCACTGAGCATGTCCGGGCTCCAGATGTGTGGTCAGCAACATCCACAGTAAATGTGTCCTATTTTTACTGAGTGTAAAGCAACAGCTTTGAGAATGCTTCTCAAACCAGGGCTCTAATAGTCTGTCTTGTTAATGTGTTAGCGCAACCAATTAAGTGACATAAGTTCAACTTAATTCAGTTCAATTCAGTTTTATTTATATAGTTTATTTATATATAAATCTCAACAACAGTCGCCTCAAAGCGAAAGCCAACCAACAATCAGACGACCCCCTATGAGCAAGCACTTGGCAACAGCGAGAAGGAAAAACTCCCTTTTAACAGGAAGAAACCTCCGGAAGAACCAGGCTCAGGGAGGGGCAGCTATCTGCTGTGACCGGTTGGGGGTGAGGGGAGAGAGAAAGGACAAAAGACACACTGTGGAAGAGAGCCAGAGATTAATAACTGATGATTCAATGCAGAGTGGAGTATAAGCAGAGTGAAAAGGCCTTTTATGTGAGAAGAAGGATTTTAAATTTGATTCTGAATTCCTTGGGAAATAAAAGTACCTTCTTTAGCGTTGAAATACTGTTTCTTAGTAATAAAATTACTGGATTAATTGTGAGCTTACTGTAAGGTAAACTCTGCTTTTCTCTTCTGCTTTACTACCAGGTCTTCATGTGAGAGAGACCGAGGATAATGAGCCAGTGGTTTCCACTGTGATAGACCTCCATAAACTGATAACAACCAAACACCTGCCAGCTGTGCAGGGCTGGGTTCAGGTCAGCGGGCGCGCGCACACACACACACACACGCACACACACACACACACACACACACACACACACACACACACACACACACACACACAC
>JAVDPK010000137.1:5072-15249 GCA_034780415.1 Cichlasoma orientale | reverse complement strand
ACACACACACACACACACACACACACACACACACACACACACACACACACACACACACACACACACACACATTTTAATAATATAAAAAGACCAAAGAGGTCTGTTTTAAAAGGGCTAAATGATGTTACAGACTTATTAAAAACAGCTCCGTTACTTCAAACGTTAGAAGAGCTAAATGTGGCTGTTTAAAGACACTTGAACAGGAGGAAAGAGACATTATTGAGAGAATGGCGGGAAATAAACGAATTATTAATTAACGGACTCAGTTTGAAGTCCATGTAAACTCCCACTTACTGCTCTGATATTCGTCCGCATCGTAGCAGCCCTTGCTGGGCTCGAGGCTGGGCTCGCGGTCCCCGCCGCCTCCTCTCCGGTTCTCCGCTCCGTACGCGCTCTGCTCGCGGTCGCCGCGGTGGCTCACGTGCTGCTGCTGCAGCTGGTGTCTCCGGCTGCTCGTGAACTTGTTGGGGTCCAGGATGTCCAGCACGGAGAAAGAGGTTGTCCGGTGCCCGGTGGGGCCCTGGAGAGTAACGAATCAGAATTATTTATTTAATTAAAAAAACAAAATGAAAAAGTACTTCAGAGATGATTTTAATTATTATTGCTTGCTCCCCCTTTTTTTTGATATAGCTTAATTTACTCTGAGCTTGGTTTTTTATTATTTACATTTTCCACGGATTTTAACAGCTATATATTTATTTATATTATTAATAATGACCAAAATAATAATAATATGCTGCATGTGAAATCATTATTATTATTATTAGTTGTTGTAAGCAGTTTTAAAGTAAGAGAATGAAGTAAGTAAGACAGAGCCTAGAGTTAGGTGTTGGCGGAACACATCACATCCAATAAAACGGACGGTAAAGTGTATTCATAAAGCAAACACCCACAACATGAACACAAATCAACGGCATTTCCTGCACAGGCTGTGCAGCGGTCAATAGGCTATCAGAAGACAAACGAATCAATCCCATTTTATGTAGTGTGGTGTTGAAAGAAAGGCAGTGCGTAGATTAAAAATCTTCAATTTTACATTTCTACACGGAATTCGTTGTAAAACTCGCGGATTCAAGGAAACATTTCCATTTAGGCTAAAGTACCGGTGTCCCTTTGAACCTGCATGTGTGTTTAATGTTTACTGTGTGATTTAGAAATGTTCAGACTTTTTATATCGTAATTTATGTGGAGTCAAAAAGGTAGCCAAGTGTGTTAGGCAGATAAAAGGTGGCGCAGTGACTCTCTTTCCACCCCTCCCTGCACTACATCCCGATTAGGATCATTCATTTATTAATGAGGCCAGTCTTGATCATGTCGACATGAATAATCCTACATTAATATTATAATTCTCTCTTTAAATAATCCCAGGGAGCATCCAGAGAAAGACCCTGGGGCCTATTAAGAGCCAGTGATAAGAATAATCGAAAAATACCACGATCAGAGGTGCGATTAAGAGGAATAATCCTTTATTTAAGAGTCCTTTATTTAAGAATGTGTCTGAAAAAATATAGCCTGTTTCCCAAGTTAAAAAAAATAGACCGCTGCATGAGGGATTTCCCCATTACTAATAAGCCTATTTTTAATTATTTTTAAACCAATACTTTTCGTTCAGAAATTGAAAAAAAAATCTTTAATTCGTTTTTTACAACATAAATAGCATAATATCAAATAACAGTTTCACAAACACGTCGGCTTCCTTCTGAACCTTTACGGAAACGAATTTAATTGTAAATTTAGAACTTTTTATTTTTCTCCTTCCGGTCACACTCTCCCAACAAGGTAGTAATTTTATAGCTTCATTTTATTAAAGGCCTCATCCTCATATTGTGACCAAAAACACGACAGCACATTTTACAAAACGAAGCATCACTATCGTCATAATAATACAAAACAAAGCGAACAAATAATTGAATTTTTCGGCGCTTCATCTGCTCCCTCTAAGCCTTACTTTTCTGGTAACCTAGCTACTTTTCATCCCAGCCCTCTATCCTAAAGGTTACATTTTTATGCCTCACTCCCCTGTTTATTTATGCTACCCTGGTCCAGCTGTGCGATGTCCACTGATCTATACTGGCGGTAAAAGTACCGTGTTACTGCCTGCTGCTACAACTACGCACTTCTCCGGAGATGCTTCATGAAGTTTGCTCCCGTGCCCGTATCGCCTACCTGCTGTGGCTGGGGCAATACCGGGTTAGTCGGCGGAGGTTCCGAGTGGTTCTCCACAGCCTGAGCATCTCTGCCTCCGGCAGTCGCGCTGGAGAAGAGCCGCTTCGTTCCTCCGGCGCCTCCTTCTAGCAAGTCTCCGCTGTCGGGGCACACCACCGTTTGGACGCCGTCCCCGCCGCTGGGCGCCGGTAGCGCTCTGTCCCGACTCATGACGGACTGTACCGCGTCTGTCACTGGCCCCGCCGCAGCTCTGTCCCGGCTTATCACGGTCTGGGCCCCGTCCGCTCCGGGCCCCGGTACCGCTCTGTCCCGGTTCATCATTTTACTCTCCCTTTCCCATATAATAAGAATCCGTAAGAGGTGAAAAATTAAAGAAACAGATCAAGACCAAACCGTTTCAGAGAGCTTGTATGATGCTCATATCAAAATAAGAAGTTCACACCGCAGGCCGGTTCACGAGTCCCGTCAGCATTCTGCCTCAAGTGATGTGTTCGGCCAGCTAAAGTTTTCCATTGGCATCCGGAGAGTCTGGACAGAATAAGAGCTTTAACTGGATTCTCGCTTCCGTCAAACTTTAATCTTCTCTCTGGCCGTTCATCCTCGGCATCCGCCGCTGCAACTCAACGTCTCCGGCGATCTTTTGTCTGTCCGTCTCGTACGGCGCCGTTATCCCGTGTGGACACGCACACATGAACAGCGCTCGGCGCTCCGACCTCCAGCCTAGCGCGCTCTGGAAGCCTGACAGGAGCTGAAGGCGGGACAGACTGATCTATCTCTCTAATAGTTAAAACTAGCTGGCGCCCCCCTCTCTTGCTCCCCCCCCCCCCCATTAGTTAAGTGAAGAACCCTTTCTCTTCCCCATCGTTCTCCCTCTCTTGCTCTCTCCCTCAGCTCTCAACTCCTTTTTTGGCTTTTAGCGGGCCACTCGAAGACCCTCTATCACACGTTTGTCCCTGTGTGTACAGGCCTATGTGTCGCCATCTCCTTCCTTATTTATGCATTCTTATTCAACTCTATTGGTTGTAATTGGCTACAAATTAATCCCACTTGCACTAATAGGCTATTATCTCGAGGCTGCGAGCGCGCGGGTGGTGCTGTGCGGCCCGGGCCAATTCGCTATCAGAGCACGCGGAGGAATGGAGACGGAAGCGCGCGGGCTCTCCTCAGTTCACAGCGCGCCGAGTCGCCTCACAGACCTTATGATGATAATTTATCTGGGCTGCACATCAAGTGAAGTGCTCGCTGCTTTTGTAAGCCAACAGGTGAAGTAAATATGTGTAGCAGGTGCACAGATAGTTGGACAAGCGTTACAGCGGTCAGTTATTAGTTCTAGAATTAGCGTTAACCAGCGAGTTACATTAGTGTTTTGAGGTTAACAGCCATGTGCTCTAATTTATGTCTAGCTGGTGTATAATATGCCGCCTCGCTCCCACTTTACTTGTGCATCCACATGAAAGGGAGCGCTTATCTTTAATGCAGATTCCAGGGCAGGGCCTCTCCTCAAAACTCAATTACGGCCTGAATAAAGCCGGTAATGTCCCCGCTGCAGTGAAATATTGATTCCTAATCCTTGGCAGTCATTACTATGCCAGAAAATAATAGACCACAGAATTGGATTTTGATTTAACACACGACGTGTTTATTCTAATACTAGGGACTTAATATTCCGTTGACTCTCATTTTCAGCCACAGAGGAGAGGGGGATAGTGATGGAGGCTCTGACGCCACACTTTTTTATATTGTTGTGGAAAATATAAAAAAAAAAAAAAAAAAGAAAAAGGAAAAAGAAGGAAGAAAGCGAGGTGATGGGACATCTTTCCTGTCCTCCTCCCCGGCCCTAATACACAAGGTCAGCTCCATGTAATTGCCTTGCTCAATGATCCTTGGGAGGAAGAAATTAAAAGTTGAGTAAAATAATGACTGAAACAATGGGACATGATTAGCCAATCAGAGAGCTGAACCCATTTGATCTACTTCCTGCTTCCACCCAGAGGCTTTATGGCTTTATTTTAAAATAGTCAATATATTAACTATATTAAATATCACTGCAGCTTATTTACCTTGGAAAATATTTGCATTTTAACTATGGTGGTGGGAAACTATAAAGCAGCTCCTTCATGCTGCACAGCGCTACAGAGAGGAAGTGGTAGGGTGATTCAGCCAAGTGAATATGGTAAAGTATTATTATTATTATTCATTCTGCAGATGAAGTCAGATCAAGCACCCTTTCTGCATCTCACTTAAGATACATACCAGGTTTAATATGTCAAATTACAGGTATTTAACTCTGAAAAGGATGTTGAGTTTTGAGAGCAGTCCTGACTCCTTTCCATACATCGCTGACTGTAATGAGCTGTGCTTTCTGGCCTTTGACCCTTACATAAATTTAATGCAATTTGTAAAGCTGCTCTGTCATACCTAGAGAGGAAGAAGATAGAAAAAACAATAAAAGTAATAATATAAAAATGTCAATTAGAATGTAGTACTAACATGAATTAATACTATAAAAAATCATATATAAAATATCATAAGAAAATTATCAAGAATCTGCAAAAGGTATGCCCTTTCTGTCTAATTTTATAATTGCTATGAAGGTATTTACTTCTCACTGTGACAGTAAGACACACACACACACACACACGCAGACACACGCACACACACAGTGGCAGTCCTGCTTCCCTCAGTGTGGTGCCAGCAGACGCTATGGGAGAACTCCCTTTCCCTGTCACCAGTCAGCACACATGTGTATGTGAGCATGTGTGTGTCTTGTGTCTATAATTATTCTAATGAAGGTTAATGAGCTCTGCTCAGCCTCCTCTTTATTAAATTAATCTCAGCCAGTAATGAATCATAATTACTATAATTAGCAGCTTGAGCGGCCTGATCTCATGCCGGTAGCTGGTCAGAGCAAGGTGTGACACAGAGGCTTTCATCATACTCAACCTTCATCGTCATCCCTCCGCTGTCTCCAGTGGTTCTGGCTCTGCACAAACATCATGCTCATGCTGAACATTATGGAAATAGTCTCAAATCCAAGTCTCCACCTTGGATTTGAGATTTGATGAACTTAATTGATTATATTTGATTGCAACATCCATCAGAATAATTGTGTCAGTCAGTATCAATCATCAAAGCTGCTATGCAGCATACTAGTCACGCTGGTGAGTTTACTTTATCACTATCTAAATGCTCTGTTTGAGGCCTCTCAGAGCTTGACAGGCCTGACAAAAAGTGCTGTGTTGAGAAACAGCAATACTTTAATACAGGTTTCATAAATGTAAGAATAAAGAGTGCTGAAAAAATATGTCTACTATCAACAAACCTGACACCTGTCCAAATCCACTGGATTTCAAAACCTCCAGCAGTACAGCCTTATTTCTTAGTGTTATACATACAGTTCCACTGATTTTTTTCTTCCATCCATCTCTGCTTGCTCCATTCCTCCTGTTTTTCTATTTTGTGTCTTTTCAAGGTTCTATGTTTTAGATTAGCCCTCCTCCTCTTCCCAATTACAGGAGTAAAGGCCCCCCATCCTCCACTCAGACATAGAGACAGAGTCCTCCCACCATACACACCTCACAGTTAGACACTCAGATAGCATCTGACCTGAAGAATTAATTAAATATGATAGCTGATTAAAAATAGCATAACTAATAGTGTAATATCTCAAGCTGTCGTCTTTAATAGTCAACATTGTGAGTGTGTGTCTTATCTACCGCAGACAGACGCTCTCACTATTGATTCCTGTTCATTTCAGTTGTCAGGCAGACCACTCAGCTCATCTGGAATCATTAAACTCTCTGTCTCCCTCTATGTTTCTCTGCCTGTCTCCTACCTGATTTTCTTACCTTTGTCCATTTATATTTAATTTATTTCAATTCCACCACTCTCTATAATAACAGCATTGAAACAGTGGAGCCACAACCCGCAAAGGTAATATTGCAAGCAGTTAAATAAAGCTATTACACAAATATATATATATATATAGATATATATATATATATATGTGTGTGTGTGTGTGTGTGCATGTTTGCTAAGACGGCAATGAAAACTCTTTCTCCTTATCCCTGATAGTATAAAACTATCTATAAACCTACAGGAATCAACTGTCAGAGGTTTAATTGTATTTGCCCCTTCACAATAAAAGCCCCCTCCCCCTCTGTTAGTGTTGTAGTGATCTATGTATTCATTCAGAGGTCTTATGGGCAGGTCTGTGGGTGTTTGCCTTACTCACAGTGTAAGGTCTGACTCCTCTGACTGGGCTATTCAATCAAAAGACTTAAGTCATAAGAGATGAAGAATAACACACTGGATCTTATTTTGTCACACTGAGTCACTTGTGACGCTGCATCATTTGTGAAATGTTGATGCTAAAGAAACTCAAGCAGGACTGAAATCAACAACTAAAAAAAAATACACAATTTTGGTGAATTTCTATTTAAATGACTGCATTCATGTGACCCCTTTCCTCTGGTTAACTATTGCATCACTCGTTATTCTGCAGGCTAAGAGATGTCATTTTTGAATTGTGGAAGTGGTTTTTAAATCATTTGAGTTTAAACAGTGGATGAATGGATTGACGGGCAGAGTGACAGAGGGGTGACTTCACCCTTGCTTCCCCACCTGACTAGAGGTCATTTTAGTGATCCCCGTGGAAACCCCAAGGCTGGAGGGAAGCTGTGGGGCCAGATGAGTTTTTATTGGTGGAAGTCACAGCTCAGTGATCCGTGTGTGTGTGTGTGTGTGCGCGCGCGTGTGTGTTTTCAAGCAGTTAGTTCAGCCGAAGGCACTGTATGCCTTTGAAATAAATACCCTGCACTATGACACACTGTCTGTTAATGTGACATACATAAATGTGGACATTCTGTTTGCACTGACCACACGAAGATGTCTTCATCTTGGTGTAAGAAAAAGTTAATAAAATACAAATAGCCAATCCTAAAATTAAATTATTTAATATTTTAGTGAAAAAGCCCTCTGGTGGCTCTATTATAGTAGTGATATAACTGTAGCTAACTGTGGCTGTAGAAAACATTGAACTTTTTAACGGTCTTTTGGATTTCATATACGTAGCATTAACGTGGCATAAGCAACTTTAGCCTAGTTATCAAGACCTCTTAAAAGCATCCGTATCATGCCTTCAGCATGTTCCCTTGACCCTCGACTCTCCATATATGTTGAAAAGTGTGCTTACCAAATTAACTTATTAAGATCTTGTCCTGATGGTGACACTATAGAAAAGACAACACAGCAAGCACCAGATGTCTATGTACATTATTTTATTTATTCAGTCCAAAATAGCTGAAAATTGGACTGGATTTATTCTATAGATTTGGTACCCATGTAGCCCAAGATGGGCTTTTTTTGGATGAAATATAACCCTAATATGGTCACACAAACAGGAGCACGTTTGCCAGATGTCTCGGAAACTTTGAAATTTTAAAAGTCTTCCCTTTATTTCTAAATTTGATCGAAGGTGAAAAGACATAATTTCAGATAATAATCTTCAAGTCTAAATTTATTTAAAAAGTGAAAGGTTAAACGATGTCTTGTCAGGTCATTAAAAATATGCCTCTTAATGTATAAATGTATTTTTTGCTCAAATTTCTTAAACTGCTTGGCTCCATTAATATTTCTAGGCTTTCGTTATATATTTCTGTGGTTGTGCTCGGTCTAACAAAGACATTCAAACTGCTGTCCTGGACGGTGCACTTATGCACATGCACAGATGACCAGCAAATCAATCTTTATGAGCTATCATGTTCTTGGCAAAGAAAGAAAAATATGGCAGCCAGTGCAATGCAAAGTTCAGGAATGCCATTTTATTAGCTCTTAATTGAAAATCAATTAATCATCATCATCACCAGTTTCTAGAAATTATTACAACTGCTGCACCTCAATCTTACTTAGTCCAATGGCCCACATTCATTTTATGTTGCTTGGTTTGTTGTAATGTGGTTAACTGTGAGTTATCTAGTTTGATGCTAAATACCACTAAAACAGATTATCATATGTACAGTCGGAATTAAAGAGCAAATTTGCTAGTATATGCTTGTCTTCATGCATTAAAAATGTTCCAAATATCAAACATAGCATTAATTCAGGCAGGCTTTAAGTCTGACTCAGTCAGTTTAGGCAAATCAGTTGATCTTAATGCCAGCCCACATAAGCTGATGGCTCATGGCTCAGTTCTACACATCCAATTGGCTATCTCATAAAAGGCATACTATTTAAGCTGCTTTAGCCTGCATGCAGTTGCTGTGTGTCTGCAAGCTGCTTTGCAGCCCATCTCTGTCCAAACTCCTTAGTTGATGCTTTCCTAATTTTCATATCTTCTGTGATTGATGCATGTTCTATTCTGTGTTATGGATCTGTGCTATAGATCTGACTTTCCACCAGAAAGCACTTGGAAGCTTGACTCACACTTCTCTGTCTGGCAATCTGATGGATGAGTCTGGGTTTGGCAGTTGCAAAGAGAAAGGTACTTGTCTGACTGCATTGTGCCAAGGGTAAAGTTTGGTTAGCCTGAGGGTTGAGGTGTTTGAAAAGTTGTTTTTCAGGAGTTGGGCTCGGCCCCTTAGCTCCAGTGAAAGGAACTCATAATGCTTCAGCATACCAAGACATTTTGGACAATTTCATGCTCCTAAATTTGAGGGAGCAGTTTGGGAATGGCCCCTTCCTGTTCCAACATGACTGCACACCACTGCACAAAGCAGGTCAACAAAGACATGGATGAGTGAATCTGGTGTGGAAGAGCTTGACTGACCTGCACAGAGTCCTGACCTCAACCTGATAGAACACCTTCAGGATGAATTAGAGCGGAGACTGCGAGCCAGGCCTTCTCGTCCAGCATCGGTGTCTGACCTCACAAATGCTCTTCTGGAAGAATGGTCAAAAATTCCATAAACACTCCTAAACCTTGTGGAAAGCCTTCCCAGACGAATTGAAGTTGTTATAGCTACAAATGGATTTAGAATGGGATGTCACTCAATCACGGGACACGAATATGCGTGCGAAGGCAGATGAGTGAATTCTTTTGGCAATATAGCGCACCTGCTCAATAAAATCTGCCTTTGTGGCTTTGATGCTGCACAAGTGCGATGTTAATAAAAGTCCTTTTCATTTTTAAGACCTATTAGATCCAACCAACCTGGGATGCACAGATTCTGGACCAATATCAATGTATAAATGAAGATTTGGTTGATAGATGATGTTCAGACCAGTGTTTTTTTTGTTCATTTCTTCTTTGTTGGTAATCATTTTCCTAATTTTTGCCAGTATTTATCATACATAACAACCTATTTTAATGACTTTCAATAATAATAATAATTATTAATAATATTAATAAAAAAATACAGTAATCAAGGATTTTTCACTAACTTTTCCATATCCTTCAGACACTCGGAAACTCTAAAGTGTTTAACAATAAATGAGACGTTTGACAAAAAAAGTGGTTATTACACACGTGCATCTGCACCAATCATCATACATCAGTAAACACTCAACTCCAGTGTCCACAGTGTTTCACTGCAATGAAGTGATACATAAAAAAAAGCCATGAAAATTACTGGCGAATGGATTTCTGCACAAAACATTAACAGTGTATGCTGGTAGAAGAGCCCTTTAAAAACGAGAAGGTTGTGAGGTGATGAGAGCGGCTGTCCTGCTTTAAAAAGCTGGGATCGCTTTAAGGTCTTTGTGGGTCTTCAGGGCTAAAATGGCTAAACATAACACTTTATTCTCATAGAGGCTCTTTCACACAGTAGCAATGATATCTCTGCTGCACAGTCCTTCGTGTGAGTGAGTGCGTGTGTGTCAGTGATTGGTTTCTGTTTTATGGACTGGCTAGCAGAGTGCTAGTAATCCGTAGAAATAAATCTGTTTTATTTGACCTTAGTGTTAACTCCAATAAAATACACTTTACTGCTGGAAGGACACCAACACACACACACACACACACACACACACACACACACACACACACACACACACACACACACACACACACACA
>JAVDPK010000136.1:78775-99108 GCA_034780415.1 Cichlasoma orientale | reverse complement strand
ATATATATATATATATATATATATATATATATATATATATATATCCCTTGTGTGCCATTTCTTTGTGAGGTCAGTTATGTTTTGTTTGTGCAGCAGGTTGTTGGTTCACACTTTTGCCGGAGTTCAGTTTTGTTTTGCTGACCTCTTTTCATGAGCTCAATTATTTTTGTAATTTTTAATTTTTTGGGTTGAAATAATAACCCGGTTTTCTAATAATCCTGTGACTCCACCCTGAAGCCAGGCCTGAGGAGGGAGCTCGAGGGAGAGTGTCTAGTAGCCGGGCATTAACCCGTGGTACCTGGCTGGGCGCAGCCCGAAGAGAAGATATGGGCCCACTTTCCTGTAGGCCCACCACCTGCAGGAGGTGTCATAGGGGTCGGGTGCAATCTGTGTTGGGCGGTGGCCAAGGGTGGAGGCCCTGGCGGACTTATCCCCGGTTATTAAGACTGGCTGTTGGGACATGGAATGTCACCTCTCTGGTGGGGAAAGTGACTGAACTAGTGCATGAGGTTGAGAGATATAGTCTGGCTCACCTCTCACAACAACACATCCATCCAGTGACTCCATCATCTTGCTAGGAGACTTCAATGCTCATGTGGGCAATAACAGTGAGACCTGGAGGGGCGTGATTGGGAGAAATGGTCTGCCTGATCTGAACCCGAATGGTGTTTTGCTATTGATTTGCTATTTATTTGCTAAGACTTTCTGTGCAAACCACAGTTTGTCCATAACAAACACGTGCACATGACACCAGGACACCCTAGGTCACAGGTTGAGGATTGATTTTGTAATTGTATCATCAGATCTGGAGTCTCTTGCCGTATGTTCTGGATACTCAGGTGAAGAGAGGAGCTGAGCTGTCAACTGATCACCACCTGGTGGTGAGTCGGGTCAGGTGGTGGGTGAGGATCCTGGACAGACCTGGCGCACCTAAACGTATTGTGAGGGTGTGCTGGGATGCCTGGCAGAGGCAACTCCCACCACCGGCAGAACTTCGACAGCATTCCGAGGGAGGCTGAGGACATTGATTCTGTATGGACAATGTTCCACACATCCATTGTTGAGGCTGCTGCTCAGAGCTGTGGCTGCAAGGTGGTTGGTGCCTGTTGCGGTGGTAATCAAAAAACCAGATGGTGGTCACTGAAGGTGAAGAGAGCCATCAAGTTGAAGAAAGAGTCCTATTGAGCTTGGTTAGTCCATGGGACTCTGGAGGCAGCTGATGGGTACCAGCAGGCCAAGGGGAATGTGGCTCAGGCGGTGGCCGAAGCAAAAACTCGGGTGTGGGAGGAGTTTGGTGAGGCCATGGAAAAAGACTTTCGGAGGACCTTGAAGCAATTCTGGCAAATTGTCAGGTGACTTGGGAAGGGAAAGCGGTGCACTGCTCACAGGGTCTACAGTGTGGGTGGGGCGCTGCTAACTTCAACTGAGGCTGTAGTCAGATGGTGGAAGGAATACTTTGAGGAGCTCCTTAATTCCACTGAGATGCCTTCTGTAGTGGAAGCAGAGTCTGGGGATAAGAGGGATGACTCGCCCATCACTAGGGTTGAGGTCACTGAGGTGGTTAAACAACTCCTTGGTGGCAGGGCCCCTGGGGTGCACAAGGTTCACCCTGAGTTCCTGAAGGCTCTGTTGTAGGGCTGTCTTGGTTGATATGCCTCTGCAACATTGCGTAGAAATCTAGGGCAGTACCACTGGATTGGCAGACCAGGGTTGTGGTCCCCATCTTTAAGAAGGGAGACTGGAGGGTGTGTTCCAACTATCAGGGGATCACACTCTTCAGCCTCCCCGGTAAGGTCTATGCCAGGGTGCTGGAAAGTAAGGTTCGTCTTTTAGTGGAATCTTGGATCAAAGAGGAACAATGTGGTTTTTATCCTGGTCGTGGAATGCTGGACCAGCTCTTCATCCTCTCGAGGATATTCGAGTGTGTGCGGGAGTTTGCCCATCCAGTCTATATGTGTTTTGTGGACTTGGAGAAGGTAGTTGACCGCGTCCCTCGGGGTATCCTGTAGGAGGAGCTGGGGGAGTATGGGTTATCTGGCCAATTGTTGTGGGCCATTCAGTCCCTGTACAACTGCAGTGAGTGCTTGGTCCATATTGCCGGCAATAAGTCGGACTCATTTCCTGTGGATGTTGGACTTCACCAGGGCTGCGTAGCCAATTGGTGGAAGGCTTCCGTTTTGGTGTCCTCATAATGTCTTCTCTGCTTTTTGTGGTTGATGTGGTCCTGTTCACTTCATTGGGTGGTGGCCTCCCTCGCGCAGTGGAATGGTTTGCAGCCGAGTGTGAAGCAACTGGGATGAGAATTAGTGCCTCTACGTCTGCCCCGGGGCAGCCACGCTGGAGAGATTCAACTGGCCTGGGAACGCCTTGGGGTCCCTCCGGATGAGCTGGTAGAGGTAGCTTGGGAGAGGAAGGTCTGGGCTTCTCTGCTTAGGCTGCTACCTCCCCAACCCAGCCCGGGATAACCGGAAGAAAATGGATAGATGGATGGTCAATGACTGTGAGTCTTTGATTGGTGCGTGTTTTTTTTCTATTATAATGTAATAGACACATTTTTTTTTAATTTATGTGGTTACTCAAGTAGGTACTGGAAAATGCAGCTAACTATGTCATAATTAATAGTTCTATGTTAACAATTGGTGTTGCGTATATGAAAGGGAGACAGACCCATAGATAATAACCACTTTATTCCTCTTTGTGTTTTAGTTTCATGGCCTCCATGAACAGAAAACCAAACTGACATGGCTGCTTCCTGGTTTCCTCACATCTCACATGCCCTGAATTTGATTTATGAATTCACAGTAAGTCATTTTATCTTTCCAAAAGTGGCAAAATGGGAGAGTTGAGTCTGCCTGAAGGCTGTTACCAAATAAAGCCAAGTGACACACTAATCCTCAAAAATGTCATTTTCTGTTACAGTTCAGTCAGCTGAAATGGTTATTGCCTTAACATGTTGACAACATCTTTGCATCTTGACTGAATTACATGGATGGGAAAATTCAATTACTTTCCGACAAATGAGGTTGCATGTATCAGTAGGGGTAAAAACAATGATGTGGGATTTCAAATCAATATGTCTCCACAGGTCAGTCAGCAGCAGCGATTACTTTTATGCTGCCTTTATGAACTGCAGTGATTCAGCGACATCCCGCTTTGACATCACATCTTTGCTGGAGATAATAAGTGTTTTTTTTCCATCTCCTGTCAGATGAAGGACATCCTCTTTTCTCAAATCATGATTAGCTGAGACCTCTTCTCCACTTCAGCTTCATCTCTTCTGCTTCAGTCATTATTAAAATGACTGATCCAGATCATGACCAGGTCACTAGAAGCTTTTCATACTGGGGGCACTGAGGCACAAATGTTGCATGCAGCTATTCATCAAATGTCACCTCACTTTCAACATTGCTTTTTCCTGTTTTATGTGTATGAACTTAATTTATTAATATTATCTGCGGGATTATTTTGAATAAAATACTTTTCATTTGAATAAATTAATAAATATAATAGTTTTCTGCAGAGTTTAGCTGAAAAGTGAGCACAGAAATTACTGTTGATTTTTTCAATGTATAATCAAAGGGAACAAGTAGGTATCCTGACATTATCAGCATAATAAATGGAAAATAATGCCAGTGTTGTCTTTGGTTAGACTGCACTGCACTTTAATCATGGTTGAAAACAGTCTCCTCCTCCTGCTGATGACAGGCACCCACATACCATGATGCTCCCACCATGTTTGTCTACATGGGTGGTATTAGCATGGTGTTCTCCAGATATCATGCTGGCTATTCTGCTAGAATATTTCAGTTTTTAGCTCGTTGGACCAGAGAGTCCTTTTCTTAATGTTCTCAGGGTCCTTTAAAACTGTTCGTTAACCACAAGAAGGTCTGTCATGTGACTTTTCCCAAGGTACCCACAGACTGAGATTTTCACCATCTCAAACCAGCATGATCAGCTGTACTGCTGCAGTCATCCCACCCATTGCTTTTTATGGTCATGCTAGTAGCTGAAGGACACATCATACCAACAGGCTCCTGCTGCCAAAATATATTTTTCCACCAGTAGTAAAATCGCTAGTAGTGAGAAGGTCATGCTAAATTTTTGACACTGTCAGAGTTTTATTGCAGGGTATTCTTGGTCATATGACCATTACAACTGCCAACTTTGAACCTCTGCTGCAGTGTGACAAAAAATCTAAACCACAAAAACAAGGAATATTTGAATCTTTGTCACATACTGTATCTAACCCCACTGAGCTCCAACTCATTTCAGATGGACCTTTATGGTAGCAGCTGGGCAACATGCTGTAAGATATTTGTTCAATCCATTTATAGTGGTACAATACACAGCGTCTGTGTTGCATATGCTGCCCTGATAATCTAGACTCATGTGTGATGTTGTGCTGTGTTGATGCAATATACCCTAGGCAATGTCACTGAGATTGTTATTGTAATTCTCATAAAAACAATGCACAATATTGGTCCATTAACAATGCTCAGCTGGTGCGAGGCATGTGATAAACCCATCAAACCAAGAAGGCCGTACTTGAAATTACCCAGTGAGCATTTGACAAATTGCGAACCTAAAAGCTGCCAGTTTTCTGAATGATAACAGATGTTGTTACTTACAATTGAGCACTTGACAGCAATTCAGTGGAAAAAGGTTTCCTGAGCAAGGTCACTTTAACAATGACCGCAGTGTAAGTGACAGCACTGGTGATATTCACATCATTTACTGCTTTCATTTTTTTTATAAGAGCATTTGAATGAGCTGCACTAATATTTAAGGTGAGCGGCAACAGATGAGAATGACTGTTGATATTTATCGACCCGAGTGTAGGGGCTGCAGATGTGCCGTTCAAGAATAATTATGTCCAGCATGTGAAATTGACTGTAGTTGACTAAAGCATTATCTAAAGTCCTTCATGACACCTTGATAAATGCCGGGAAAGGAAAGCTGTCCAAAATCACTCAAGGATAAGTTTTTCTGTTTTTTCACCAAAGGCTGTGAGTGCCCCTGTGACAGTGGTTGGCAACTTTCTGGTTGGCTCTTTACCATCTGAGAAAACTGCAACCCCAATTCTGAGTA
The DNA here is from genome assembly GCA_034780415.1 of Cichlasoma orientale. Lineage (NCBI taxonomy): Eukaryota > Metazoa > Chordata > Actinopteri > Cichliformes > Cichlidae > Cichlasoma > Cichlasoma orientale. Next base: position 94,020 of record JAVDPK010000136.1, on the reverse strand, counting down.
TAACTGTGAACTTTATGAACAGAGAAAACAGTGGATTGTCCATCACTCAGTGTCCTCATACCACTGAGAATCACTTTAGAAATATTGCCTACCTTTGGTCTTCATGAATACCTGATCCAATTACCCTCCGACACGACGGCTGACTAGAACTGAGGAATAAATTCAAGTTGAAATGTCAAATAAGATCATGCTGAACGTGTGATATATGAGGCCAAGGGTACTGCACAAGGACAGAGCTGAGAGAGAAGACTCCCTGACACACAGCAGTGATTGACAGTGAGATGTGTGTCTTGATAAGAAACATCCAAAGATCTTCCTACTTAACCTTCACGATGAAAATGTATAAATGTATGAGGGGGTATAAACATCATCGGTTTTCGATTTATTTCCAATTCTAACTGCAGGAGTTACAAATACAGTAAAGGTGCATGCACAATAAATGTTTGCTGAGCTTGTTGATTATTTAATTTAGTACAGCTGTTAAAAATAAATTTCCTACACGTCTGAGGCAAGGCTAAGTTTTCACTTTTATATTTTAAAGTAAATTTAGTTATTTTATATTTTCTTATTAATTTTGCGACATCATGTTCCCAAAACACAAAATTTGACTTGGAAAATCATTGGTTAAAATGACGTGAAGTATCTTTTTTGAGCCATGTACAAATTTTATTTTTAATGCAATTGAATATTATTTGCTTCAGAGCTACTGTTCTAAGTATTCTTTAGGTACTGGTTAATTTTAAGCTTTGGCATGTTTTTCTCCCCATCTATTCAGCCATTCATTTTCTGCCACCTATCCAATTCCTCCAATTCAATTTTTAGCTTCTACTACAGAGTAGGTTCTTTGTCAGCATATGAGGTGTACTGTGTTTTATCCAGATATAAATGTGCAGATAAAAGTGTGCATTAATGCAGCTCAAACAAGCACCATTAAGACATTAAGACACTCCGGCTTGCCTGGCCACGCCCCACAGCTTACACATAAAACAGCTGTACTGGCATGAAATCGCTGATAGTTTGATTGGAACGTGTCTCCATGTGGCCTTAAAGCATCAATCTATCCCATCAAGACTATCTCTCCAACTACTGGACGATAGAATCTGGCAAATGTGGACTCCGATGACCACGCCGCAGCTGCACAAATGGCCGAGAGGGGAGCACCCCTCCACAAAGCCCAGGAAGTGGCCACACCTTGGATCGAGTGGGCACACACCCTGGATGGGAGGGGAGTACCCGAAAATGCCGACCATCTGTCAAGACCCAGATAGGGCACAGAGCAGCCTGGCGGATTGGCTGAAGGAGAGTTAAAGGAGGGAAGGCGTGGAGGAGAGGGCCAAGGGTGTGCAAGAGCGCCCCACCCCAACTGCAGAGAATAGATAAGCCCCAATGAATAAGGAGATGCTCATTTGAATTAAATTGTTTATCATGCTTATTGTTTATCATCCCCACGCATGTAACTAGTCAAATATCGTTGGTGATCAGAGCGTGAGAGGTAGAGAATGAGGTGGCGGGGGGGATGGGATGACACTGCAAGTCATCTCTGGCCTGTAGTGTATTTTTTATGCCTCATCCTCGTAAAATTTAATTTTACTGGCGTGATGATGCATGATGTGATGTTTTCTTTCCGAGTTGATAAAATGGTCACTTGAAGGTAATTCTATTTCAAATCATTTTACGAGCTGTGGCCAGCCTGAAGGGTTTAAGTTTAAAAATGTAGCCGTTATTAGATTTTAAAAAGAGTATTATTTTTGATTCATGCCTCAGGTATGGATGAAAACATTGCATAAAACATACTGTAAATGTGATAAAGAACAAAACTTAGAAAAGGAGCTCAATATACAGCATAGCCACGCTTGTGAGAATTATATAATGTTAATAAAGCATCAGCTTTAATCTGTCTAATAAATTAGCTGGGACTAGCAAATAAATTAACATGATTTCCAGTTAAATGACAACCAAAGGTCTCTTCTGTAAATATGAATTAGTGTAAGGTCTAAATGATGAAATAGCTACAAAGAAGCTGTTCAGCACCACCGCAAGACACACTGTGTGCATGCGAATGCATCTGGAGCTAAAAACATATAAAAAGAATCTCTTCATCTTTTCTGAGAACCCTAAAGGTTAGGAATGGAATACAATTTCTTCTCTGCAAGCTAAAACCAGCCAAAGCAAACAGGACCCTGATACTCATAAATAAGGCAGACTTGGTGAATAGCAGGACAGAACAACTGTAAAGTCTCTGTAAATCTCATTATCAGAGAGAGACACCGTCACCTGATACGAATTGCTAATTTGAAACCTACTGATGTTTTTGCAGACAAGGAGCAGCATGTAATTTGTTTGCCTGTGTGATCATATTTATCTTGCGCTAATGCTAAATGATTCAGTTACTGTCTGATACGGGACTGAGCCTGGAAATGAAAAACAGAATCATCCCCCTGTAAATAAAGCGCCTCGGTCCATTCATTAGTGCTCAAATTCCTGTGTGTGCCGTTGTCTCTGCAGTACATCAGAGCTCTGTTAAGACTTGTGAATCACACAGTTTATTGCATTGCCTGAGAAATGATATGATTACAGGGCAAAACTGGCCCCTTGTGGCCTCTCAAGTTTCAGTGTGCCCCTGCTGTGGGTAGACTGGCTTTTAGCAAAAGAGTGGATGCTGCCTAATAGAGACATAACTGTGCTATTTATTGTCCCTAAGTAAAACTCTCTTATTACAATATAATGGCTGATTACCCCTTAGTTAAAACAATGGTTTAGAACCCCCAAGGCAAAAATGTTGGTTTATAACCTGCCCAATATTAAACAATAAGACAATAAAAGTTTTTCCCTTTAGCCCTAGCAAATATTAACCCCCCCCCCCAAAAAAAAAAAAAAAAACGTTCCCCCTTTACTTTCATGCGTCCATCATGACCAAAATTTAGGTGACATCATGATCTGTGATTCCTAACCTTTCCCGTTCAGCATCTGACTGCAACAGGACTTCATCATGATATTCTATCACATTTCCACAAAACCTCATTAGTCACTGTTTTTACACTAATAATTACAAAATTTGCCAAACTGTTAAAACAGTAAACACGTGTCATTAAACTGTAGATTTATTTCAAAAGATCTTCTTTCTATAATTTAACGGTATACAGTAGAAAAAGAAAAAGAAAAGGGTTGTATTTTCTGAGTTATGTTTGAGTATATGGGCAAAGCAAAACTGATACTCCTGCAGTATCAGAGGTATCAGGTGTGACAGTAAATTGCATTTTCTTATCAAATATGCATCTTTTATACATAAATTATATTAAGCAATCTCAACATCACCTTGCAATATAAAGCAATCTGAGCAGCTGTTGTTGTAATTTGGTGCTTTATAAATAAAACTGAACTGAAGGGAACTGAAATTGAACGTCATGGTTTTGGGTTTCTGTTGAGCATACGTGTCAAGTATAATCCTAAAAAAAGGTAACCTAGGGATATCACCATGAAACTTAAGCAGCTGATGGACAAATCCCAGCTGCCACAGGGCGAGAGGTGGGGTACATCATGGACAGGTTACCAGTCTGCTGCAGGGCTAACACAGCGAGACAGACAACCATTCACACTCACATTCACAACTATGGGTGATTTAGAATCCCCACTAACTGCATGTCTTTGGACTGTGGGGGGAAGCCGGAGTACCCGGAGGAAACCCACAGCCCTTTTGGCCTCTTACTTGATAAATGCCCTCTTGGCATCACAGTTTTTTTTTCCAAGTTCAAATTTTATAATTTTATATTTTAATTTTAAATCTGGCCGATGGCATCAATTCCCAGCATGTATGCCCAACAATTGTATTTTCTATAATTCTGCTAGACAGTGCATGCACTGGCCCCTCATTCACTTTCCTTGTTGTCACAGCCAGTTATGCACGCTATTGAAATGCCCTGAGGAGCAGCATCACATCTCTGACCAGCCTCGGCCATGTTTGTCACTGTTATGAAATTAAAATAGGCTACTACGACATGCTAGCACAGCCAGCCAGACTAGCTTGCTTTTAGAACAAGCGGTCCATTTTAAAATGTACAAGCGAATGCTTAGTTCCTTAGTCTGTGCAAATATTCAGATGTCACAAATGTCTGTCTGGAGTTGTACGGAATTTCCGTAAAACTTGTGGATTTTTCATCATTTTCATTGCTTACCAGTTTAGTCAAAGCAATCCAATTTGGATGTGTTATGATCTCATAAGCATGCGCTGTGATAAAGACATAGTACACGCATTTGGCGCTGTGGGCTCTCCAAAAAGAAAAGCTTTCTCTCTCAGTGGACCGTTTCACAGTACAAACACGCCAGAGACAGCCAAAGATGCTGGACTCAGTTTGTGATGTCTCAACTAGTTTGAACAATTTGTGCACCACCTGACTGAGAAATTGAAATAAAAATGTCCTGACTGCAGTACATCTAAGTACAGTATTGGTTTTGCATTGTCAATTGCAGCACAACCCCAAGAAAGGACAGCATAGGAAAACATAAAGAAAGAGAAGGGAGGAAGTCCAGGGTACCAGCTCTCTTCTATCCTGGATCAGACCACCTAGCACGAAGGAGGATGGGGTCGGTAAGCAGCCTGAGCAAGTAAAGCAAGCAAGTTAGCAAGTAAAAGGTGTGCTACTGTGTGCTACTTATGTGCCCCTTTTTTCACTTGAGCACTTGCCCCCAAAACATGTCCACTATTAATCATGTGCATGAGCCAAGGTGTGAAGAAAAGGTGTGGGTCAATAACACCAGGGGTAATTAAAAAACATCCATATAGATTACCTCTCTGCAGGTTCCCTGAGGCAGTCAAAGCTTCAGTCAAGTACTGCTGATCTTTGGTTCATACACACCACTTTGTTTGTCATCAACTGTAATCAGAAAAAAGAAAAATGCTTTTCATTGTAGCACTTGTAATGAAATGTGAAAGAGTAAATTATCTGAAACTGATCTTAACATGTTGTTATGCAGACTAAATGAACATTTATTTTGACAAACAGAACCTTTTCAAACTGATGCCTTACTTTATGATAGATGCAGGTGATGTCTTCTGCATTTTTAAATTTCACTCTTGATTGACATACCTGATTAATCGATGTTGATGGTGCCAATCCTTTAACGCGGACCTGGACTTTCTTTAATCGTGCGGTTGCTCAAAGAGTCGATCACAGCTGGATCTGTATTTTTAAGACCTGATAATTCCGTATTTCCACACTTAACAATAACTGTTTTTGTAGTTTTCCTTTCTATTGTCACCGGCCCTCATGGGCCTGGTTTGCTGCACAACTTCATGTGTAATTTTTTTTCTGCAAAATTTTTGAGCAAAGTCTGAGCAGGAAACACTGTAACAAGAAAAGCATATTCATTAGGGGTAGCTTGGTATATTGATAAATAATTAGCTTGTTGTACACAGAGATATTCATGGTTAATTAGTGTGTGAAATTTAAAAGAACAATGTTTTCTTTCTTGTTTTTTCCCCCTAAAATTTACACGGCAAGTTGGATGTTTAAGCCATTAAAAAATGTTTGAAAGGATTTAGCATCATTTTGTTTTTTGTGATTTTAGAACATGCTGTCTTTTCCCAATGTGGAAGCTCAATTATACATTTCGCCCTCGCAAACTATGCAAGCCAAAACTGATGTCACAACTGCTGATGTGAGCCGCACTTTGGTGTCATTTCTGCTTGTTGTGCACCTCTTGATTTTTGTAACCTGACGCAGCTGGGTTTCACCACCATTTCAGCGGTACATGAGAAGAGGAGCTCAAAGATTCCCGGATTATACGGAACGAAGCCTTCCGCTTCCAGCCCCCTCTTCTGTGGAACCAGCTCCCAGTTTGGGTTTGAGTGATAGACACCCTCTCTACTCTTAAGTTCCAAGCTTAAAACTTTCCTTTTTGATAAAGTTCACAGTTAGGACTGGATCAGGTGACTCTAAAAAGTAAACTCTGGCTTTCTCTCCCATGGATTGCCTTTTGTCCTTTCCCCTCACCCCCCTCAACCAATTGCGGCAGATGGCTGCGCCTCCCTGAGCCTGCTTCTGCTGTTTTTTCTTCCCACTGTCACAAGTGTTTGCTCATAGGGTTATGTGATTGTTGGATTTCTTTCAAATATTGCAGGGTCTTTTTCTTACAATATAAACCTCCTTGAGCCGATGGTTGTGAATTATATCATTAAAGTTGAATTGAATTGAATTCAACTGAATTAACTGGCCAAACAAAAACAGTCAGACAGAACTAAATCACTGTAAACCAAAAGTACAGCAAGTTAATCCCTTTTTTGACCTGGAATATGTTCTACAGGCTTGATATTCACTGCCATCATTAACATCCATATTTACATAATCCTCCATTTAATGTCCTTCCTCCCTCAAGAGGAAGCAGTGTAGCCTTTACCATCAGGACTTTTGAGGTCTTCTGTATGCACGTGGTTCTGTCATCACCATGCTTCCCTTCAGAAGCACAACTGCTATTTCAATCACCGCTCTAGTTGAGCTGTGAAGTGTAGGGAATTTATATGGCCTCTGAGATGAGTTCCCATTATCTCTGCATGGTGTGATGAGAGATGTGCTCAGCGGGGATGTCTACAAACAGGGGACTGGTCACTTTCTATTACATCCTGGAGTTGACCATATAATGGCCACTTCACAAACACCCTGGCAGCATCTATAGACCCCGGCCAACTGGTGAACATATCCAGGAACATCATTATTCATGTACATACTGTCAGATGATCAATTCGTGCATGTCTTTTCCTGGTGTGTGAGTGCTGGGATGGGAAAGTGCAACACTGATGGTTACAGTGACTGCGGGAAAACCAGTTCGGTCTTCAAAGTCTAATGTTAGATTGGCATGCTTTTCTTTTCAGTCCGAACAGTAACATACACATATCAAATCAAGCCAAGTTTATCTGTGTAGCACATTTAAAAACAGCAGCTATCAGAAGAAAACAAAATGCAATTTTCCCTTTGACATGTCAGCTCTGTCTGCAGTGCTGTTACCAAGCTGTGCTGTTTGTCAGGAACCAAACGGAGCACAGCGATTTCTCACTCATGGGAGTCCAAAGTTTAAATTTAGCAGTATAGGAGAAGCTTTTGCACAGACGGTCTGTGGAAAAGTATGTGCAGCATTTCTTTAGTTGTTCTTCACCTCTGTAGCTCTTTAAAATACAGGACACTAATCTTCCTATACTGGCTGTTGAATACACACATCTGCACGCTCTGCTATATACATCATGTAATTTTAGTTAAATAAGTTAGTAACTTTAGAATAAGTTATACAGTTTGCATATGTTTATTTTACATTAGTGGCAGAACAAATGCAATAAAATGAACACTAGCATGGAGCTCTGGAGCTTATTAAAGCCATTCTAAATATATTTTGGATTCAGAAGAATGTTTGGAAAAGTATGTTAGGCTTTCTGATTATTATAACAAGCAGATAAATACGTTATATTCAACTGATATGGGCCACCCGTAAACTTTTCTGCTCCATCTAAATTCAAACAACAGCAGTGATTAGAAATAAAGATAAGCCTAATACTCATGGTTACTCATAACTGCATTACTTCATATCAACTGCAACAAGCATACCTTTTAGCAATAAACACATATTTAATCTTATTTCAGTGGCTTTTAAAGAAGAATGACAAAATTGGTCGTTTTTTGGTTGCCATAATTGTAACAGCTACATCAAACAACAGGGTGTTCAATGACCTGAAAATTCTGTAAAAAAAACCCCAAAACAAACAAACAAACAATTATTTATTTAATATCTAAACTGCACTGTTTCCTAAGGTTAATTTTGAGCTTGATGAAGACATAGTTGTTTATTACGGTTGGCACAATCATGTAAAAATAATAATACAGTAAAATAAAAAAAAATTATTATAGGCAGACTAAGAAGCACCATCCAGTTCCCAAAATATCACCTGCATTACCAGTCAGACTCCTGAAACTGCTCTGTGCAGCTGATGGCAACAGCTGTGGGAACAGACACTAGCCCAAATATTGGTGCTAATCGTCAGATCAGTGCTTGAAATGCAAATGCCATCAGCTCCCAATCCTTCATTAAAGTCTGTGCAGTGAGACAGGTGTCCTACCTTTGTTATAGTAATTTTATGACAGACTTTCAGTGCCTCCTGTAAAGTTGCAAGACAAATGATATTCCATTTGACCGGGCGGGGAATGTCTTCCGATGTGCAAAATGCATGATTCAACAGGCTAAGTATAGCCAAAGAGACAGCTGTAATATTTATGAGCGCGTGAACTAAATCTCTGCAGAAAAAAAAAATCTGTTGCAGTCTGAGGGAGGGAGGGAGGGAGGGAGGGAGGGGGGCCTGTGGAGGTGGAACTGACAAGGATAGTTGAGACAAACACACAGGCACAAACATGCAGTGCTCTGATGGAGGGCTCTACACAAAAGGATTCAAGGATAGCTCTTTTAGAAAAACAACACGAACAGCAAAAATTATGGTAGTGGACTATTTTGCTGAAATAAACATTTCTTGCTGTTTGCCACACAACAACAGAATATTGTACTTGTAAATATACACATATCAGTATTTTATTACATCTTTCAAGAAATTGATGAATTCTCATAAACTTATAAGTTTGTGGATGCCGACATGTTCCCCCACCATATGTGAATTTATATATTTCCAGTGGACGGGAAAGAAATGTGGCCACATGTAATACGCCTGTGAAGACCTATTTGAGAAGTGGGTTCCTCCAAGTCTAAGCCCCCGATTAGGACCATTCTTCAAGGGGGAAGACCAAGTGATGGTGTTTAATCCTGTAAGGTCTAAGTCATCTTCAGTGGCCACCTCAGCCTTAACCCTAACCCTATGTGATTGCAATCAGCACTTACAATGGCTGGATTATCTGTGAGAGGATGGTGGCGGATCTTTGGCAGATTCCCACTAGTCCATGACCGTAATGAGATCCCCCACAAATGTCTTAGTCAGAGAGGTAACAACCCTAAGCAAACAAACAAACAAACAAAAATGGTAAAACATATTTTGAGTGACATTAAATGGCGGGTTCTGGCCACTCTTGCTCGCAGCCATAAGCGCCACACATTAGGAAGCATTTCACGCTCGACACATCAAACCTCGTATGATGCATTTCCTGCACTTTCTGCTGCCAGTTGCATGTTGGAGGAACAGGTAATTGCCTGTGGACACAATTCAAATGTCTGTACTGTGTTGAGAGAGGGGAACCAAATACATTATTAATGTAGCATTTCCAGCGCCGCTAAGTAAAACATAGAATAAAATAAATGGAAACCTGTCCCACACGGACCTGTGGGCAGCAAAGAAGATCAGCGGTCTGAATAACAAAGAGGAGAAATCAGATATGGAAAAAAGACATGTTTTTCTCTGTCTTTCATGGTTGTATTTTTCATATTTCTCCTCTCTTCTTTCTTTTTTCAAAGACAGAATATCATCTTTATATCCTCTTTAGATTTCAGCTAGTCAGCTAACTAACTGCTAACTTGTAATTCTACTCAAACTCATAAATCATCTTTTCAATGAATACCTGGACATTGCACTTTATTGTGACACCTGGAAAACAGCCAGGGAATTTGGACCATTTAACTCTCAAAGCTTGTTTGCGTTTGGGAACTGAAGGAGCAGTTGGAAATGGTTATGACATTGGACTTAGCAAGTGGATATGCAGCAAGAGCTTAATTGGTGGATTGATCAAAGCTGTGCAGGTGAGTTGTTGCAGAAGTGGAATCCTAGAGGGAGCAGAGGGATAGAAAGGCGGAGAGGAAAAATTGGAAAACAACCTGAAACAGGGGCACAGCCTGAGCCACGGCAGCCTGAGGTTTTCACAACTGCTAACCTCAACAATTAACTCAGGCTTGTCTCAGCAGCAAAAAAGTTTGGCCAAGGTCTGCCTGCCCTCTAACAAGAAAACACTGGACTCCAACTTTTCTGCTAGAGAGAGCGAGTAAAATGAGGTTACATTTGCCACCCACCATTCTTAAAATTTGGGTTATAGAATTGCCTTGGGCTAAATTACCAATAAAAAAGACTCCTGCCTACACACAGGAAGTGGTAAATGGTTTCAATTTAATTGAACTGGCACAATTTAGACCATCTAAAATCATGAATTCAGATCAAAACAAGGAAGAACATTTTTTTTTTGTGATCCCATCAAACCGTTAAAGCACGTAAACAAGATAATTAATTCATCCTTACAGATGAATGTTTAAGCTACTGACCTTATCCCTTCTGTTCTGTGCAGTTTAAACTTTGTTTTTCACTTTAGAATTTTGATTATTTATGTGTGTGACAGTCAGAGCTTTCCTGAAGGAGCTACTGCTGATCTCTGTCAGGCCTCTGTGCAGCTCTCTGCCAGGCATCAGCAGGTCTTCTATGTGAGTGCCGTCCCTTCAGCAGGCCCCCAGGGCGGAAACCGCAGGTCGCAGGGGTGAACATTAAGCAGGGGGTGTCTTGTTGTTCACTGACTGCAGCTGAAAATTGAGAACTTTTTTTATACTTTAATTGAAAAATAATTAACACTCATTTTTCATTTGCAAACATCCCAACCTAGTGTGCATGTAAAATAAAACCCATCATTGATGATGTCCAGTCAGCAGCAAACATGTTACGTGTTCAGTCAGAGATCCATAAGTAATTTAGTAAAAGCTATGATCCTGCAGCAGGAGCCTGTAGTGAAACATTTGACAAGGTTTTTATGAGTGTGTGATAAATTTCCAATATTCCAAACCAGGTTAAGCAAAGATTCTGCTGCATTATTGAAGAGGACATTTCCTAAATTCTGCTGTCTCTGCAGCATGTACCTGAGGGGAGATTGATTGGCAGGTATTACCAAAGGAGCAATATTTTCATAGATTCTTTTCATAGCTTTTTCCCCCTTTTGCTTGCAGAGCAATTTATCAGTTGCAGCAGGTGGCATTTCAGATGACACTGCATCAAACAAAGCCTGGGGAAAAAAAAAACCTTTCTGCTCCTAACTGCGATCCCTGCCGTGTGTGCTTGCGTTGTGTGTATGTGCGCGCGAGCTGAGACAAAGAAAATCTTAAATAATTAACAAATTTAAAAAAAAACATAAATTGTTGTTAAAGTAAATTTGACATTACAGGTAGAATTTAATTTACCCAAACAAATCCACCTCCTCACGTTTAACAATTTTAATAAAACTGTGAACTGACCAAAAATGTGATCAATAACAAACAGGAAACAGTTCCTGTGTGACTGCACCGTCAGACTACATCTAGATATTTTTTTCATGCAGGCACATAGTCATTGATTTGCCAGCAGAGTCGTCACTTCATAAACTATAGTATTCACATTCCTTTGACGATATAACAGTTGAGGCATAATAAATACAATTCTGCAGATACAGGGCAGTACAGTGTTGAGTGGGAAGGGTGTTTTTTTTTTTAAATTTTCCACATTTATTTTCCAAGTCTAAGGTGGAATAACACAGGGAAACAACCTCTATCATTGCATTACAGTTTGATTTAGCTGAACATGAATCTAAAAAGAAAACTGTTAAAGTTGATTATTTGTCCTTGTGCCAAGGTAAATATTTTATTTACCTATTTTATATGAAATCTATAAAGAATAAGATCATCACATGACATTAAGTCAGGACAATACTGTAACTGAGTCATACAAGTGTATCATCCCCAGGGTCCTGTGTCCTCTCAGTTCAATATTGTAACACATTCAGACGCTGCTGTAACATTTAAACCGTTTCATGAGGATTTCCCCTTTTTTCACGAGATGTTTGACAGGCTGGCTTTGATTTGTGAGTGGGGAGCAGCAGAAATGAACAGAGGTCTTCATAATACAGGAAGTATCCATGTGACTTATTTGAAAAAAATATAATCAAAGGTACATAAAAACCTTGAGAATGGATATCTTTAAAAATAGAATAAAGAAACTGAAATTTTTAATTAAACTCAATGCATCATAAGAACTATAGGAGGAGAACCCAGGACCCACTTCACCAGCGCATGGTCTGACAATGGGTCCAAGGATTTCATCCCGATGCCTAATGGCAGACGTTGCCTAGCCTGTAAAGGTTTGTGTGTACCTCCATGGATATGCCTCCCCAGACCATCACTGACCCACAGCCAAACCAGTGATGCTGAATGATGTCACATGCAGCATAATGATCTCCACGGCTTCTCCAGACCCTTTCACGTGCTCAGGGTGAAACAGACATCGACATCGATTGCTCCGGCCACTCTCATGAAGTCTGTTTCTGATTGTTTGGTCAGAGACATTCACTCCAGTGGCCTGCTGGAGGTCATTTTGTAGGGCTCTGGCACATACCAGTGATGGTGATGGGTTAAGGAGCTTCTACGGCCCTGTCCAGCTCTCCTACAGTAACTGCCTCTCTCCTGGAATCTCCTCCATGCTCTTCAGACTGTGCTGGGAGACACAGCAAACCTTCTGGCAATGGCACGTATTGGTATATTTACAGTTTGGTAATAATACTTCTTGTTTTAGGTTTCAGCTTGTGTGATGGCTGCTTAACCTCAACAACTGACCTGAACATAGACATTTTATTCTGCAGTTGTGGCACAGTTTCTCTAACTTTAGTCATGTTAAAGGGGACCCTGTTATGATTTATACTGTTACAGTGGTGGAAGCTGATATCAATCGCAGTCAGTAAGTAATCCCTGTGAACACAGAAGCCCCCATCCCCCTGCCACTTATGTGTTTTGTTTGTAATGGCTACTGATTCAGAAATAGTTGGTTTAAAGGGATGTAAAAGGCCTAAGTGAGGGGCTGCTTCAGTGCACAGTATAAGACAAATAAGGATTATTTTGAACAAGACACACTTGTCCAAGAAAAAAAAAATGTGGAACTGTAAATAAGCAGAAAGGGTCCTCTTTAAAAAAAGATTAACAGCCTGAATCAGAGGATACTTGTATTTTCAGATCATATCAAAAACGCTGCTGATCTCAGTTCATTAGGAGTGAAGAGTCCCTTTAAGTCTTTTTCTCTGTGATCCTGGATTTTTTTAAAGAAATACTTTAGTACTAAGCAGTAAAAATAAATAGCAAAAAAAAAAAAAAAGTCACATGCACTGAAAAAATTCCACTCATAAATAATGGATATTTTGAGCTAGACGGGACTAAAATAGATGGAAGGAATAGGCCATAAAAAGGAAAAACAAACTGACAGGAGACAAAAAGGTAAATGCAAAAAATTGTTTTAACGTGATTTGCTCCTCCTCCTTTTGTCCTCTTCTATTTGTCGTGTTATTTCAATTCATTAAAGGTGAATTGCAAACACTTTGTACTGTCGTCACTATTAATATTTTGCATTTTTGTGTCTTGCGCCATCATATTTAAGATATAAAATACAAAAATATTTCACTTTGCATGTGCCACTTTGGAGATTTCGTCACTGTGGGAGGAGATGGTGGTGCGCGGTTTAATAAAGATCAAGTGAAGTTGATATGATTCAGTGAGAGCAGCTGTAACCGGAGCAGTCACAGTTGGTTGCCAGCACAGGCTGCACGTCTATTGAAGTGACACCGGATCCGGAGCAGGACAGCGTTCGGACAGGTCTGGGTGACGGTGCTGCTGCGTCAGTGGGACAGACACTCTCTCCTGGCTTGTTCCTTCCACTTCAGCTGATGAACACAACCTGATAGGGTTCAGCAAACGCTTTGAGGGGGTGCTGCCTGATATCAGCTAGCCGGCCGTTCAGCCCAACAGCAAGCGAGCTGAGATCCTGTTGACAAGAAGCTTTCATATCTTTTCCTGGTGCGCGCGCTCACGCACACACACACGCACACTATACTTGAACACATACACCGTTGTTTGTGTGTGCCCATATTTCTAGAGCTCAGAAATGACTGATCCATGATATCAAACTTCTGCCTGAAAAGTTTTTTTTTTAAGTAGATCCAGGAAAAGTAATCAAGATGGTAAATCATACTGTTATCATTTTAATCATTTCTTTTGATCTTATCCTGGGCCTGATCCTCTGTCTGAGCTGAGCTGTTTCATCCTTTTATAACCACTCTCTCTTTAAGGTAGTTTTCTTACACACACACACACCTACACACACATACACACACACACACACACACACACACACACAAACACACAGAACAACAATAAAAAAATAATAGTGCTATATTAAAAAGCAGGATAGGATTTAGGGCGTGGTGAGATAACTCCAGGTGTAACTGCGAGTTTTAGGGATTAAAAAGTTGGTTCATAAGTAATGCTAATTTATGCAGCCCATGTGACCTCCTCCGGAGCAGCCAAATAACCCGCGTTCTCGGGTAAATAGTGTCACCACTTCTGGAAGATCCTGTGGATCTCAGTCTGCACGCAGTGAGACGGCCTGCAGTTTTTAGAGCTCATCTAAAGCCTTTTTGTCTTTCAGTGATAAGCTCGGATGTGTTAATTTAATCATTTAATAAATCATTATGATTGTTATTAGTTATAACTTTTCACAATTACTGTCATACACTGTAGGTGTTACATAAATGGATTGGTACTTATTTCCACTTTCACTGAGCGCTCAAACCACCTTTCACTGCAAACCACGTTCACCCATCCATACAGGTTGGATTGTATCCTTTTAAGCACTTTCTAACTATCACACGCACACTCACACCTCAGTGGACACATCCGGGGCAAATGGGGTTCACTATCTTGCCCAAAGACACTTTGACATGCAGACTGGAATTATTATAATATTTAATCATCATTATTATGTATTACAGTAATGCATGTTTTAATGAGTAAAAACCACCTTCCTTTTTAAAATCTTTTTTGCCCCGTTTTTCCTCCCTGCTTGTGTTCCTTTCCACCTTGTTCCTGTTAGCTGTGCCACATGTCCACTATTTTATCTTTTTATAAAAGCAACAAAAGGAGGACTCTAGTAAGATTTTAGTGCCTCAGAATTGTACTTACTCGCATTTTCCACCACGACACTAAATGAAAAGGTGAGAGGCTTCACACTTTTTCTGATATTTCCAGTCTCAGACTGTCTGAATGCATTAATTTCTTGTGTCTCTGAAAGAGTTTTTTTTTTTTGTTTTTTTTTTTTATTGAAGTGGTTTGTTTTAGGATTTGGGGAGATATTTGTGTAGAGCAGTATTTTCACTAACCATTAGACTAATTGAACCATTATAAGCTTAAGAGAAAAGGAAACCCTCGGGTGGTCTTTACAAATTAATTTATCTCAAATCTGTCCTAATTATTGTGTCGGCATATTTCTTTTCTTTTCTTTTTTT
>JAVDPK010000136.1:61322-72430 GCA_034780415.1 Cichlasoma orientale | reverse complement strand
AGGAGGTCTCTTGTGCACAAACCGTGGTGGCGTCTGAAAACATTTTAAGGTGGGATCGGAGCTGATAATGTGCCAGTGTTTCTTAATAATTTTTTGTATTTCACTGGAAATAGGTGAATATTGCATGATACAATTAATGTTGGAATCCCTATTTTTCAGTTTTGTATAATTTAGACATTCAGTTTGTGAGACGTTGGCAAAGCGATTGCGTGCTTGAGAAATCCAGTCATATCTGTACTCGCGCTCCACAAAGCGTTGCTCCAAGACCCTAGACTGAATTTGAAAGTGTGTATCAGAGCTACAAATGCGTCTAATTCTATTGAATTGAGAAATAGGTAAACTCCTTTTAAGAGTGGAAGGATGAAAGGATCTGCCGTGCAAAATTGTGTTTTTGTCAGTACTCTTGCGAAAAAGGTCCGTGCCTAATCGGTTGCCACTCCTATAAATGGAGATATCTAGAAAATGCATGATGTTCAAGTTATATTCCATTGTGAATTTTAGATTATAGTCATTGCTATTCACAAATGCTAAAAACTCATTCAGTAGTACTTCAGAGCCAGACCAGATGAAGAAAACATCGTCAATGTAACGTTTCCAGTGCGTAATAAACGGCAGAAAATGGTTTTGAGACTTATTAAAAATCACATTATTCTCAAAATATCCGACATTTTGCAGAAGACCACACTTGGTATCGCTCCACTCAGCTAAACTGGAAACTGAGGCTTCAGTTCACACAGACTCACCAAAATTGGACAACAAAAACCTGGAAAAACCTGGGGAGTCAGAGTTTGGCATAAATAATATGAAAACATGGCTCCATCCTACCTTGCATCAACAGTTCAGACTGCTGGTGGGGCAATGATGTAGGGGAAATTTTGTTGGCACATTTCAGGTCCCTTAGTACCAGCTGACTATGGTGTAAATGATTTATTGCTGCTGACCATGTCCATTCTCTCATGAACATGATGTACCCATCTTCTAATGGCAAAAGGGGGGGGGGGGGGTGGGTCTAACCTGGACTAACAAGGTGTGACTAATAAAGTGGCGAGTAATTCATGTGTATGTAAAAAAAAAAAAAAAAAAAAAAAAAAAAAAAGATGATGGTAAAACTATGGTCTAAATTAAAGAGTACAGATTATATTTGAAATTAAAGAGCACTGTGACATTTAAGTTTTCATAACAGGTGTCCCTAATAATAGCTATGTATATCTCAGAACCCAAAACAGCAGGCCTCCTCGGAGCAGATTCAGCTGCACCCCTGGCTACAGAATCCAGCTCAAGTTGTGCTTCAATCACTTGTCGAGATGCCTGGCCTTTAATACTTTGTGCCGCTGTGAAAGCAACCAAATGCATCAACAGAAAAATGTTCCACAAAATTGTAAGCCAAATGCTGCAGTATTTATTTGTTTATGTATTTATTTATTTAGAGGTACAAAAACTGCAAATGCTGACAGGCAGGAGAGAATTAACACAGCATTAGTGTTCAGTCTGGTTTTTGCACTAAATAACAATGGAAGCAGAAGTAGAGCATGTCACCTACTAATCAGAAGGTTGGCGGTTCAAT
This sequence comes from Cichlasoma orientale, assembly GCA_034780415.1. Lineage (NCBI taxonomy): Eukaryota > Metazoa > Chordata > Actinopteri > Cichliformes > Cichlidae > Cichlasoma > Cichlasoma orientale. The sequence continues at coordinate 70,866 of JAVDPK010000136.1, read as the reverse complement.
TCCTGGCTGCTCAGCGCTGCATGCAAAAGAATCCTTGGCCAAGGTACTAAATCCCAAGTTGCTCTCCGACGCAAGTGTTGTGACAGTCAGCACTTAGCTTAGTTACACATGGAAGTGCTTGCATGAACGGGTGAATGCAAACGTGTTGTATAGGCGCTTTGAGGGCTCCGTTAGAGTAGAATGGATGACAATTACAAAACAGACTATTGGGTTGAAATTTATATCAGTGGAACTAAGTTTCGGATAGTTAAATAAATGCACTGCTATTGGATTCAATTTAATTCAAGCACCAAATGGCAACAACAGTCACCTTAAGCCACTTTATATTATTAGGTAAAGACCCTACAATATTAGAAAGAAATCCCAACAATCACAGAATCCTTCTATGAGCAAGTACTTGGTGACAATGGGAAGGGGAAAATTCCCTTTTAACAGGGAGAAACCTCCAGTAGAACCAGGCTCAGGGACGGGCAGCCATCTGGGGAGAGACAGAGACAGGACAAAAGACACACTGTGGAAGAGAGCCAGAGATAATAATAACTAATAATGATAAAATGCAGAGTGGTGCATGAACTGAGTGAAAAGATGTGAGTGAAGAAGAAACATTCAGTTCATCATGCAAAGCCCCCAGCAGCCTAGGCCTACTGCAACATAACTAAGGGTCACCTGATTCAGCCCTAACAATAAGCCTTATCAAATGAAAGTTAAGTTTAAGCCTAATCTTAAAAATAGAGAGTGTGTCTGTCTCCTGAATCCAAAGTGGGAGCTGGTTCCACAGAAGAGGGGCCTGAAAGCTGAAGGCTCTGTCTCCCATTCTACTTTTAAATACCCTAGGAACTTCAAGTAAACCAGCAGTCTGAAAGCAAAGTGCTCTATTGGGGTAACATGGTACTATGAGGTCTTTAAGATAAGATGGGGCCTGATTATTGAAGACCTTGTATGTGAGGAGAATAATTTTAAATTCAATTCTGGAATTAACAGCGAGTCACTGAAGCGAAGCCAGTATGGGAGAAATATGTTCTCTCTTTCTAGTCCCTATCAGTACTCTTGCTGCAGCATTTTTGATCTTTTCAGGGAGCTTTTAGGACAGCCTGATAATAATGGATTACAATAGTCCAGCCTAGAAATAATAAATGCATGAATTAGCTTTTTAGCATCACTCTGAGACAGGATGTTTCTAATTTTAGAAATATTGTGCAAATGCAAAAAAACAGTCCTACAAATTTGTTTAATATGTGCACTCAAACCACTGCAGCACAGTACCTTTCACCTGCTCTAATATTTGTAATAAAATATTATGGTCAACAGTATTGAACACTGGACTGAGGTCTAGCATGACAAGCAGAGAGAGGAGTCCACTTTCAAAGACCATAAGAAGGTCATTTGCAACCTTCACTAATTCTGTTTCTATACTGTGATGATTCTGACTGTAGCCACTCTGCAGATGATCAGTCAGCTGTTTTACAACTACTCTTTCAAGAAGTTTTGAGAGAAAAGTAAAGTTGGAATTCCATCTATAATTAGCTAAGACAGCTGGATCAAGCGATGGCTTTTTAAGTAATGGTTTTATTACTGCCACCTTAATTATGAATAGTAAGATGTCCTAGCTTTACAGCTTATTTATTTATTTTTAGAGCAGCAAACTCTTTTTCCAGGCTAAATGATGATCTTCTAAATTAGCAAGATGACATTTCCTCTCCAGCTTATGGGTTATCTGTTTTAAGCTGCACGTTTGTATATTATACCAGTGAGTCAAGTACTTCAGATTTGAGGCACTCTTTTGTAGAGTATCTAGACTTGTCGACAGTGAGAATGTATTAGAAGATATTACTCTCTGGAAGTAGAGTTCAATGCAGCTATGCACAGCATTAAGGTGGCACATGGCACTGAAGAAATAACAGTGGAGGAATTACATCTTTGAAAGTTGTTACAGCACTTTCAGAAAGACTTCTACTGTAATGACATTTATTCCTTACTACTGCATAATCCATTAAGAAATGACCATGCACTTGCTACAGTGCAAGCTCATTGATCAAATCAAATTTTAGTGGAGGGTGATTTATTTTAGACTATTTAAAGTAACCCTCAGGAACCCTTTCACTTACATGTAATTTTTCACCAATGGATAAAAGAGGAAAACTAAGAAATCAAGTAAAGCATTTGGGCAGTACAGAGGTGCAGTGATTAACACTGTTGCCTCACAGCGAGAAGGTTCGTAGCTTGAATCCCCCTCTCCTCAGATTCTCCATTGATCTCCATTTCACACAAACTTATTGCAGCTGTAATAGTTAACCCTAAAAGCAGCCCAAGCACACCATGCCCTCTGCATCACTTAAAATTACATTGCTTAACCTGTAAAGGTGAAAGGCAACGATGCTGTCAGCAGCTGATGATTTACAACAAGAAACTACGATCATTTCTTACACTGCATGTTTTATTCTTGTGTGTTACCTTTGATAAGATTAGGAAATGCTTTACTTTTCCTGACTAAGACTTTTTTCTGTGTAGCCATGCAATTATGAGTCCATGCATATTTCTGAACTCATGTAAGTATGTGTAGTCTCTTAATATTTGTCTGTATGTGCCAATAGTGCGGCGTACTTCCTTTTTTCTCATCCCTGTATGTAACATTTGCTTCAGTAACGAGAGCAGTAGCTTCAGGGAAATTTAAAGAGCCCGTGTTCCTGCCTCAGGAAATTATGAGGCAAAAATATTTTATTAATGTACCATTAAAAATTGATTCATGTTCATTACTTTCTTTGATAACTTTCATCCACTTTGTATGCAGAGAGCGAATTTAATTTCCTCCAAAAAGGAAAGTGGTTTGATGCAATAAGTGCTAAATATTCTTTACCATAGATGATTAACTTAGGGCCAGAGTCAAGAATTGGAAATCATGGCACAAAGCTTTTGTACACACTTACATTTGCAGGAAAGTATGCAACATACATGTTTCCTCCGCAGGGGCTACCTCACAATAGCAACACAAATTCCCAGGGGCATGCTTGTGAGCTATTTTTGGACAGTTTTCATTTGAGCAAAGGCAGTGTGTGTCTATTTCAAAAAAAAAAAAAAAAAAAGAAGAAGAAAAAGGTGGCTTGCACATCATCATAAAAATCCATGAAGATTTGCATTGTGCATTACTTGAGCTATGTTGTTCTCAGTGAAATACAGTAGTTTTTAGTTTTACAATGTACAGAAACCTGTCAGTACAGTGTCAGTGAAACATTTCAGTGGGAAAAAATGTAAGGAAAGGAGCTCCAAAGCAGAGGATGAAGGAAACATGTAGCGGACTCACTAAGAACCAGTCTTTCTGATTATAATCCTCCTTATCTTTATGCACTGTATGTTAATCTTGTATACAAAACCAATCAAAGCTTTTCATTTGTGTTTGTGTTTGGGTTTGCTTTGCTATTTCCTTAAAAGCACTTGTTCCCCAGCAGTAACTGCAGTTTTACAAAATAGCCTGTCACAGTTGCCATGGGGCAAGAAGGTACACCCCTGACAGGCCACCAGACTATTGCAAGGCCAACACAGAGAAACAGACAAGCATTCACACCTATGGGCAATTTAGAATCACCAATTAAGCTAACCCCATTGAACTGTGTGAGAAAGCCGGAGTACCCAGATACAACATCCAAACTCCACACAGAAGGGTCCCACCAGATGGTGGATTTGAATTAGGGACCTTCATGCTGTGAGGCAGCAGTGCTAACCACCACACTACCTCAATGCATAACTTTATTTGTGAGATTATTGCAACAGACTCAAATTAGTGGAAGTGAGGCCCAGCAGACAGTTTTGGCAACAGCTGGAAGCTGTCTATGTATTTATAGTCCAGAGTTTGTCCTCTGTCAAGACATCTTTAATGCTCCCCTCTGTTTGTGTGCTTGTGTGATTTTTATCAGTTGGTCCGTATGTTTGGATTCTGGTTTTGATTGGACTAAAGTATTTCACTGGGGACTTTTTCATGAGCCACACTAAAGGCTTGCCTTGTGTTTATCAATCAGTCTGCATGTCCTGCATTTGGCTCCCCTCTGCTACACACCACAACTATAAATCGTCCCTACAACACAATCAGCCACACAATGTGTTTCAGCACATTACACGTGTCTTTGGAGATACTGAAGATGCTGTGTGCATGGAATACAGAGAGTCTGATTATTTTCTCCTGGATTGTAAACTCACTTTGTCACTGGCACACAGTGCTTCAGCAAAGCTCCTTAATTCACTTCCTAATTCCTTCAGTGCTGGAAAAGAGCAATTGTGAATATTTTGTATGCATAGCAAGAATACATAAGGGACTCGCACTGGATTGGTTTGATTCTGTCCCAGATGTATAAGCCTTCTTTTCTCGGTCCTTTCTTCTGTTTGTTCTCTTTCCTGGCTTAAACTGCCGCATATGTGAGGCTGAGATCTGGGAAAGGGAATAAAGATCTCATACTCACCTTAGCCCGAGTCCTAAAAATCCTCCTTTTCCTGTAAAGACAGGGAGAGAACTGCACCATCCCCCCACATGTTTTCCAGTCTGTTTGTTCCAGCTCCTTTTTTTATCTCTCTTATCACGCTCAGGTAGAGCAGTGGAAACCACACTTCAAGAGATCAAAAGGATACCTACACATAAGGTATGAATTGGGCTTTCATAGAGATACAGGGTGAAATCCAGTTAACATCTATTCCTGTTGACTGTCCTCAACGAACTGCTGCAGTCTTATGATCTTTTTGCATTTTGATTGATGGCTTGGCAGAAAAAAAAGTGATGCTGACAAATTGATGAATGCATGTGGTAAGAGAATTTAAATGACTCCTTAGAGGTCAGCGAAGATGCTTCGGTAACACTCTGGCTTCCTTCCCGGCACGCCTCCTCATGCAGAAACCAATTTGGGACCCTTTCCCATTTACATTCTATGACTCAAATTTTAAAACAGTGAATTAATGAGTCTCGCCTCTTGATGGGCTGCAGTTGTCTGCATAGTTTAATTAGAATAATCTATCATCATGGGTCAGTACTCACAAAAAACCCGGCACTGCTGAAACATTTCAGTGGGAAAAAATGTAAGGAAAGGAGCTCCGAAGCAGAGGATGAAGGAAACATGTAGAGGACTCACTGAGAACCAGTCTTTCTGACTATAATCCTCCTTATCTTTATGCATTGTATGTTAATCTTGTATACGAAACCAATCAAAGCATTTCATTTGTGTTTGTGATTGGGTTTACTTTGCTATTTCCTTAAAAGCACTTGCTCCCCAGCAGTAACTGCTTGACCAGAGCATCAGTCATGATAACAGTTCAGAATGGATGTGTTGCTATAAAAAAGTGTCAATGTGGCTGTCTCATCAGGGGAAAATAATGACAAAGTTCTTTGCTTTGTACTACAAGGTTGCCCGTGAGATGTTTTTATTGTGCAGCTTGATTGACATTCACCAGAGAATACCAGATCCGGCAGGTTGACCACTGGCACCCAGTTCTCAGAGCCTGGACATGCCATGGCAAATGCTATCCAGCGTGGTTTTGGGAATGGTCTGGGGAGGCATATCTGAGTTTCATTTGAGCTGTATGATCCATGGTTGTGAGCATAGGTTTGTGAGGCCCTCATGCCACCCTTATGGAATCAGTTTCTGACAGTTTGATTAGAAGCATGCACATGAATGTCCCAATAGAAGTCATTTTGTAGGGCTTTGGCATGAAGTACACTGGTCAGGCTGCTTGGATGATGTCCTTGTACAGCGCTGTTCAGCTCTATTTGTATAACGGCCCATCTCCTCCATGCTCTTGAGACTGTGCTGGGAGACACAGCACAGCTTCAGTGCCATCCAAGAGGAGATGGACTACCTAAATGGTGCAACTTAAATGGGCTCATGCTTCTAGTAGTGACAGGAAAGTAGCAAAAAGCAAACTAGAGAAAAAAATCAGTCAGGCCGAATAAGGAGAGAGCAGTGATGTGTGGCCACCATCTGCAAAACAATTAATTGTTGTGATTTGTTTTGTTGTTGCCACTCCAGAGCAACTGTTGACACTTTCATTTCCACCAAAGATGATGAAATGGATTCATGATGGTTTATGCTTCCTAACTGGAAAGATGCGTGTAAATCACTAGCAACTGTAAAATAATCATTTTATATCATAAATAATATGATTGAACCAAAAATTCTCTTCAAAGTACCTCTCTTGTACTTTGATAACATACTTCCACATTCTTCCTTCTCTCAGCCAGCATCATGGGGTCATGACCTTTTCCAACAGACCTCATTTGCTGAGAAACTGTTGGCTGCTTTTCTGCTACTCTTCAGTCCTACTGATCACTAAGCATCTCAGCAGCAATTGAAGGTCAGGTCACTTGATGCAGCACTCCACTCTTTTGCCATCAAAGAGCCCCACAGAGAAGCCAAAAAGGTGACTTTTGGCTCATTGTCCTGCTGAAGAACTATCTCCCACTCAACCCAATTGAATGCCATACTGGTTAAAAATTAAAATTAAAAAGATTGTCAACAAATCACTATAGTTCAAATTACTAATCAAAATTCAGTTGAGACTGCATTCGTCTTTGTGTACATGTTTTTAAAAAATCATGACATAAACAAGTCTGAATGAGTGCCTATTGATGCAAACATGGATTCAATTCAATTCAATTTTATTTATATAGCACCAAATCACAACAGTCGCTTCAAGGCACCTTATATTGTAAGGTAAATGCCATGACTCAGGCGCACGACACAAAAATCAAAACTGAACGGAGTTTATTCCAAGATGTGTGGAAAAACACATCTTGGAAAACACAGTGAGCTGCAGGGTCCCCGTGGTGTCTCACACTTGGATTAATCCAGTAACTCCTACAAAAGTTTCCCAATGTCTGTGCAGAAAAAGAAGAGTTAATCCCAGAGTACTCAGACAATATTCCAACATGGGCTAACCTAGATACCTGGCTGAGGCAACAATCTGGCATTGACTGAGAGTTTCCACCGGCTTATAACTCCGCTCCGTTAGTGAACATGAAAAGCAGGTGTGTCAGATCAGCCACAGGTGAGCCTTGGACCCGTGGGTGGAGTCCCCAAGGCCCGCCTCCCTCTGCCACAGGCACGACTCCACACAGTGTACCCACAACCCCAAAAAACACATGCAGGAAAAAGAAAACATAGAAAAACACAACACAAAAGCAGGCCAGCCAGAGCCCCCAGGGGACCATTACAGTAAAGACCCAACAATCAAAGTGACCCCCTATGAACAAGCACTTGGCGATAATGGGAAGCAAAAACAGGAAGAAACCTCCAGCAGAAGCTGGCTCAGGGAGGGGCAGTCATCTGCCATGGCTGGTTGGGGGGTAAAAAGGAAAGTTTATGCCTAATCTTAAAAATAGAGAGGGTGCTTGTCTCCCAAATCCAAAGTGGGAGCTGGTTCCACAGAAGAGCGGCCTGAAAGCTGAAGGCTCTGCCTCCCATTCTACTTTTAAACACCCTAGGAACCACAAGTAAGCCAGCAGTCTGACAGCAAAATGCTCTATTGGGGTGAGGTAGTGGTTGTACAGTAAAACGGGCCTGCACAAATGGCCTATGAGGTTGTTTTTTTTCCCCAAGGAGGAAAAGCTCGGCTGCAACCACTGCATATAAGATGAAAAAGCAACACAATGAAAGAAACAGAAAACTACTCAGAGAAGATGTCATTGCAAGTGTCTTTTATTCTTTTCTCAGACACAATAAAGCACATAACCCAGAGCACAATAGGACTAGGGGGTGTATGAGCGGAGGACGTCTTGTGATGAAGGAGAAATGACTGATCCAAAGCAATGCCTGGACAGAGACATTATTACTCAGGCTGAGCAATGCAATTATAATTTTTTCGTTGCAGTAACAAATCATACGTGCATGTCTTATTTGCAATATTAAAAAACACATTTCTAGAAATTATTCATAATGTCGTTGGCGGTGGCATCTCTCACGTCAGCTGGCAGCTCTGACATCGGCCAGCAGCAACTCTTCCACTTTCCAGTCCGTGGTGATTTTTTCCCCCCCCCTTTTTCTCTACAGTATAAATCTCCAGCTCCATATTCAAGTGATTTCAGCTGTCAATAACCTTAGAGGTCTCTGAGAAATTAAACGCTTTAACGACACAGTCAAAGCTACACATTTATCAAACACAGGTCTGCAGTTGACACGGCACTGAAAATGACAGTAGAGAAAATCACTTATATTGTAAACAGATAGCAATTACAACTTAATCTGGTCCACAACAGTGATATATTATTCATCTATAGTTTTTCCTTATAGTGCTGATTTATACAATACTGGCTTTAAAGTCAACATCTTTAATTTCTTAACATGACGTGTAAGAAAGAAGAATGCTACATAAGCTTTGAATAATATATATATACTGTCTCTATATGTAAAGCTGAATTACCCTTTAAAACACTCTACAATAGCAATACTGTGTTGTGAAACCATTACAGTTATACTGCAGTTCAGTCCTTTTTACCTCATCTACCAACACATTCTACGAGTCTCTATGGTGGAATGGATTCAGTACATGTGTGAATGTTCAGCTCTCAACAGCAGTGTTAAATTTCACAAAAGCAACCAGTTACACCTCCCTGAGATGAAGACCATACTGAAATGAAAGGAAATATTTTATTAGCCTAGAACACTGACTACATATAGTAGACTGTATCTGCTGCATTAGACAGCAAATTAAAAAAAAAAAAATCCCTTTTTTCAGCTTGGGGTAGAGATCGTGTCTGACAGCATCTTTTTAAAACCAAGAGAAATCAAGCTGTTTTGTATAAGAGGTGTGATCAAAAACTTCCTGGAAGAGGCCTAAAAAAATCAAAAGCTTTACCTGATTTAAACCCTACCTGGCTAATCTCCCGTTCAAGATCAGCTTCTCGTGTTTTCAGCACAGCTTTTATTTTCAGCTCAGTCAGTGGAGGTCCCATTCTGTCCACTTGTACTTGTGACTCTGTGAAATGTGCTGGATCTCTTCAAATGTGTCACTTTAGGGAAGTGGACAAACTCACAGGGTGGAAAATCTGGAAAGTGGTCCAGGTGGTCAGACAAGTGTTTGTGTGGCCAACAATCTGATCTGTGCCATCACATTGCAGCGTGGTGGCACAAAGTAGCTTGTTTCTGTCAGTGTTCTCCCTCAGATCCCTCAGGAACACGGTGGAACTACACGTTGACAGGCTCACCTCGGGGGGGTGAATTCACCGTGCAGAACCCAACGAATGACAAAAATAATATCGAGCGCGCTCCTGGCCTCGCTCGTCATCTGCCATCAGGCTTTGAATCTGAAACTCACCTGTCATCACCAGTGATGATCCTCCACAAGAAATTTAGGTCAGATTAAAACATAAGTTGAAATTTGTTTTCTGCGTGAGTTTGGGGTCCACGGTGAAACTGCAGAGTGCAGAGCGTAAATGGTCTGAGCAGAACTTTCAGGTAACGATCTAAAAACAGCTGGAGGCTGTCTGGGCATACCCAAAAAGATGATCTTGAACTGGAGATCGACCACATTGAAATCGATTTACACACACACAGACACACACATCATATATATA
>JAVDPK010000136.1:43319-55041 GCA_034780415.1 Cichlasoma orientale | reverse complement strand
GGAATTCACTGAGCTCCTGAGAGCGACCCATTCTTTCACAAATGCTTGTAGAAGCAGTCTGCATGCCTAGGTGCTTGATTTTATACACCTGTGGCCATGATTGGAAGACCTGAATTTAATGATTTGGATGAGTGAGTGAATACTTTTGGCCATACAGTGTATGTCACACATTTCATCATTCTCCTTGGTTTCAGGTAGGTCTATCCATTTGTGTTAAAAAGCATTTGGGCCTTAACCCATTAACACATCTCCATGGGCATCCAAAAACAAAGTGGCTAATGTGTATTTAGGCGTTTATCTGGTAATGGCAGCCATGTAAAACTACAGTTTATGAATAATGATGTGAATGTGGCAAAAAACATTGTCACATTTTATATAAAAATGTAAATGATCACACAGTAACAAAAGAATTAACATACCAGGGAATCTAATTTTAAACGCTGAATACTTTTCACAATACGAGTCAAACATGAGAAGATATTTTTGTCTCTCCGGTCATTATCATGAAAATGCAGAGTGGGATGTGTTAAAATAAGCAAGCATGGTGGACTATAATAGCATCTCCACAGAAAGAGAGAGAGCCTGAAAGAGAAAAGAAGGAAACAAATAGAATACACTTTAAAACCTCTGAAAGAAAGCTTTAAATTTGGGGGAGACGGGGTAATAGAGGCATTTTTTTTTCTATTTTGATAATAGCATTGCTTCTTAGCACTGTGGTGCTTTACATATCTAAACGGTTTCATATGTATGAATCTATGAATTAAATGCTTTACAAACCCCTCTTAATGACAGTCAGGATTAGGCGGAATCTTCCTTTTTTCATCATTCCCCATTCATACAGTGCTTATAGCCATACCTAAGCACTTTTATGTATCATTCACACACACACACACATGCACACATCTCTGTGTGGACCTCTGAAAGTAACTTATTTTGTTCAGTGTGGGTGTTATTTTCTAGGGTACCAACTGATAAAAGACTAACATTTTTTAGGATGTGTGTGCTGCTGCTGTATATAATATGACATTAAGCTCACATTGTGCAGCACATGTACATGCACACACAAGCAAACAGTACTGTCTTTTCTCTGTGTGTCCTTGTGTTTGGATACGGTCAGATCGTCCAAAAAAATGTCCTCTTTTGTCTTTTCCTAATCAGTGAAGGAAAATGTTAGGAAAAAAGAAGTGTGGTGCTCAGAGAATCCGATCACACTTAAAGGCTCCTTGGTCTGCTGTGTTGAAATGACAGTGTCCTGAAGATGGACTACAAAATAGTCCAAAAAAGTTGCATGTTCTTACTGTATGGGTTTTCAATAATAATAATAATAATAATAATGCATAACTCTTATATAGCGCTTTTTAAGATACAATTATCATACCTCAATCATACTTGGTGGTGGTACGCTACTAACATAGCCACAGCTGCCCTGGGACAGTCTGGCGAAAGCGTGCCTGCCAATTCGTGCCTACGACCCCTCCGACCACCCTCCGACCACCAACCACACAACCACAACATGCACTCAGACGGGGACTCGAACCAGCAATCCTCCGGTTGCAAGACGAGCACCTACCTGCACCTGCGCCACTGCCTCCCCATTACATGCAGTTCATATAAAAGAGAACCACCAGTGAAAAATATCACTTCATTATCAAGGTTGGAATTTTAAAGAGAAAGAAACACATTGTTTCCTTAATATTTAGAGAATTTGAAAAGTGTTTATTATGACTACCACAGACGCTTAGTTCCGTTAGGAACCTTCCTTAGCAATCTTGACTATGCAACTGCACTCCAAGTCTACATCAGTTTTGGCTTCGTGTCTCACATGCTGTTTTTTTCTTTTCTTTTTTCTGGTATTTGCTTCTTCTTGTGCACATTTCGTGTTTTTTTTCCTTCACATTCTGTCTTTGTTTTCTAACTTCTAATTCCCTGACTGTTTTCACATAATCCTGCTGCAGTGATCTGCATTTGGGTTCTCATTCTGTCAGACATATAACAGATTTACTTGATTAAATATCTAATTTAACTTTCTCTGGCCTTTACAGATACAGCTGAAGAGCTCTTTTCCAAAATGCAATCAGTGCCAGATATGCAAAAAAAAAAAAAAAGAAAAGAAAAAAAAATCACAATAAATAACCATGTATTTAGCACTTATTTCATATTGCGATAAGTGCTACTCCTGTTTTTTTGGCAAACCTGCGATAGCGCCTCTCAACTGATTTCACATGTAAAACAAATCATTTCGCTGTCTCTGATGAGCAGTTGACGCTTTGCCAGGTGGTAGAAGCGTAGATTAAACACAGACAACCATAAAATGAAAAAAACATTCTCATAACGGCTCATAACGCACAGCTATTGTATGCAGATAAGTTGACTTCTGAAGATCTGGCCATGGATTTTTGCAAATTTTATGACAAGCCTGTCAAAAGTGAGCAGGAGAGGGCTTTGCTTCATCTGCTGATGTTAAAAACTGTTAAACACCATCAGAAAAGTGGACAATGACGAGAAAAGAGAGGAAGTACAGTTTTCTCTGTGATGGGCATCCAGACTGAAGTTCCCGTTTGCAAGGCAACCTTACTTAAAGTACTCTGTGAGTATTGCTATGGCCATACAGTTAACCCCGTGTAGACTGTAGTTTCACAAAATATCTGTCCCACTCCTACATTTTACTTCATCTTCTGGTTGGAGTGTTCTGAATTGAGCTATTATTATTATAATTAATTCATAGTTTAATCACAGTTTACCGAAGTTAAAACTCATGGCTATATATCACTTGGGGAAAAAAATATTTTTGATTATGTAATCAACTAAAATGTTAATAGATTTGAAGTTTGTACTTGGACATCTTCAGACTTTTCTAAGTCTGATTTTAATGAGAGCAATGAGGGTTTTTTGGAATTTTGGGTCTGTGTAAAAAAAAAAAAGTTTTCTCAAAACAATAAAAATGGATTTATAGCATTTTGAAAGAGCTCTTCAGTTGTGACCTGGTCTGACTTGATCCCAGGTTTTGATTTTATACCTGTTCTGATTCTGTCCCGAGTTCTTCCTGCTTTGGTTTTTGCATCTGGTCCAACTGCATTTCTCAGAATCAAGTGGCGAGCTCTTGAAGCATCCTTGGCATTATTACACAGCTGTATATGAGTGTTGTGATATTGCTTCTCCATAGTGACCACCGCTTATTGAAAGCGTAAAAGTATCTGCTTTTTAATAAATTTTTCACCAGCACAGCATCATATCTCACACATTACTGCCGAGCACTTTGAACAGATGAATCCTTCAAATGACTGCAAAAACATCTTGAGGAGTTCTTGTTGTAAATGCATTCAGTCAACAGGCTGTTTGACTTCCTTTCCATCGAATCTTTAAGTGCTCAAATGCACGTCCTCTGCAATCTGATGAATGGCTTTTAAATTAGCCGGACTGTGTCATATAACACGCGGAAAATAAATTCACAGAAGCGGAAGCCGGAGCCTTCTAGGAAGAGCTGGTAACCCAGCTGTGTTGTAGGCAGGGTGAGTCAGTCTACCCTCTGCTTGTTGGTAAGAATTCATTTCACCTGACGGCCAAGACTTGGGAGAACATTCATCAAGGCTAAAAAACCAAAATGTGTTGAATAAAATTCTGTGTGGCTCCATTTGATTTATTTTTTCTTTTGTCCTTATGGTTACATAACTCTTAATGCATTCATGTGACATCACAACAGCAGGTTATCCTGGAAAACAAAACAAAACCAAAAAAAAACAACCTATCTGTATAATTTGATTGTGCATTAGGCCTATAGGGCTGAAGTTATACAAGAATTATTACACAAGGAGACCAGGTGAACCAAAAATAGGGAAAAAGTGGCTTAGGCTTTAAGGAGCTTGCAGATGATACATGGCCTCAAACGCAGCCTGAAGCACCTTGCTGCTCTGCACAATCACACTTTCACAGATTTAAGTCGAGTAAAATTTTTCATGCTACTGCTGCAGAAAAAGCCCCCCAGCTATCTTCTTAAGGTGAAGAAGGGTCTCATAAGTCATTCACAGTACAGTCGGTGTCGGTTACACAGCTTCACAACCTCCGATGGCCTAGAGCTGCGGCACAACCTGACTGCATCCACTCCTCCAACGTGGCGACTCTGCAACTTATGTATTCCTGTGGTGTGTGACAAATTGTGTCAGCACATTACTCTAGTGAAGCATTTTTCATGCATAATTCATCCTCGAGCCTACATTCCACATGGACATTTTCAAATCCCTTTGAAGTTAATTCCCCCTTCATGATAAACAGCCTTGTTCGCTGTGGCTGTGCAGGTCATGATTGTCAGTGTTGTCTATGCTACAGTAGGAGGAGTCCGAAACAATTTCACAATACAAGAGATTTACATCTAATTATCCTCCATGGGAAAATTACGTATGCCTGATAAAAAATAATGGGGGGACTTAATGCTATATGATTTATTTACTTAGTTTTGTTCTACATAACACAAATAAAACAAACGGATGATAAACAAAATACACCCCTCTACCGGTATATACTTTTACGCTGTACCTTGCATAATGATACATACATCAGAATGTTGTGTGCTGTGTGGCTTCAGCTCAGCAATCTTTACTTCGAACATGTACGTTAATACACATAAAAAACAAGTCCACATGCAATCAGTGACTTTTAAGTCCTACCCCTTACTTGCTCATCCTATATATCTGTTTTTGATCATACAGTCTAAAATATACCTATGTATATTTTAGACTTAGACACTTCAGACCTATGTATAAATTCTTTTTAAATTTTGATATTTTTTGCAGCACAGAGGGACTAAATGTGTAAATACATGATTTGTAAGCAAAACTTGTAGAACTACATTTTAACTTCTAGTTTATGCTGATGATAGTATAGTAATTATACACACGATAATTAAATAATTCTACACTGACCCTAAACCAAAGGTGCTCTATTGGATTGAGACCTGGGGACTGTGGATACAGAAAACTCACTGTCACACTCAGGAAACCAGTTTGAGATGATTTGAGCTTTTTGACATGACACGTTATGCTGCTGGTAGGCTGCAGAATTTAAACTATGATCAAAGTTGGTATTAAGGAGTCCAAAGTGTGCCAAAAAAAAAATATCCCCACTACATTAGACCTCTACCACAAGCCTGAACCAACTGATCCATGCTTCCATGTTGCTGACCCCAAATTCTGAGCGTACCATCCATGTGTCCCAGCAGAAGAGCATGTAATGTTTTTCCAGTCGTCTATTGTCATCTGTGTAAATTTCAGCCTCAGTTTCCTGTTTTTAGCTGACAGGCGTGGCATCCAGTGGTCTTCTGCTGCTGTAGCCCATCTGCTTCAAGGTTCGACACGTGCATTCAGAGATGCTCTTCTGCATACCTTGGTTGTAACACGTGGTTATGTGAGTTACTGCTGTCTTCCTATCAGGTCAAAGCAGTGTGACCATTCCTCTCTGACCTCTAACCTCAACAAGGCATTTTCACTGGATATTTTCTTTTTTCGGACCATTCTCTGTAAACCCTATTTCAGGAAAATCTCAGATCATTGAAGCTCTTGAGATTCTTTGGTCTGGACTAAAGCTGATTGGTTGACCAACCAGCTGAGATCTACAACCATAGCTCAGCCAACAGTGAGCACATTGCTAACAGCATTAATCATTAACATAACTTTTAGGCAAGTAAATTGGTTCAGAGAGATTCTATTAGAAGTGACATTGTTTGTTTTTTTTGTTTGTTTTTTTTTTACATAATGACACGAACCTGCCCCCCATCCAATGTGTCTACACTGCGCACACAGGAATTGGCCTTCTTCAACAGTGATAGATGATTTTCAATAACAAACAACAGGGAACAAAGTGAATACTTGATTACCCTCCAGTGAATGACAGGGAATTAAATTAATGGAGGTTTGCATCTCATCTAACAGCAGGCCCCCGGGGGGCACTATCAACGGAAGAAATAGAAAGAGAAGAAGAAAAGCAGGTGATCTGACTTGCCCCACTTGGAGGTTGACAATTGCTGCTCTGTAGCCAACTGGGTCCCTGTGTTATCTCCCCGTGCACAGGGGAATTAATTAGGGGCTTGATGATCGGGAGAAATGAGGCTGAATAATAAAAACCTTGACGAGCGCTTTCTGTGGTATTGCTCCCTTTGTCCTTTGTCCTTCCCAGCTCATGATGATTGTCAGGCCTGGAAGCTGCTCTTTTCATATCCGCTTGCTATGTGCACATAAAGTGGTTTTGAAAAATCCCTCTACTGAGCAGCTAATAGGTGTGGGGTGTAAAAAGGCCCGGTCCTTTTCAGAGCACCCGGTGTGCGCTGTTGTAAATCACAGAGCCATTACACGGGAGATGAGCGCAGGGAAAATACGGGCAGTGAAAATCCCCCCCTACGTCAGTCCCGGCTGTTTGGTGCTTCTGCACACAATGCGCTCTGCACGCTTGCACTTGAAATTTTGTCTATCCACAAAAACCACAGGTGCTCCAAGATCATTTTAAAAACAGTGTCCTATGCTTATTTTCATTCTTTCTCCATCTTTCATGTCGGATGGAGGTGTTATAGCTGAAGCTCATCACTCAGAGACACGCAGGAGCAGAATTCAGTCATTTTTCGAGCCAAATTATCCCAACAGCTCCCGGCACAAACCCCACCAGAGACCAAAACTAATAATGCACCTGGCTGTCCCGCTCAGTTCATGAGGCAGAAAGGTAAATATGGCATAGTAAATATCAGCCTGTGATAGCGTGGTGCTGCTGTTTATCACTGACAACAAGACTATGACAGATCACCTTCAACAGCTGGATGATAAATAACCTTTGTTAAGTGTGGCATATCGGAGGGAGCTTCTTGTTTTTTTAACTTGTAATAAAGAAAATAGGAAACGGCACTGAAAACCGTTGTGACATTTTCATAATGCTGAAGAATGGATGCATGTTTTTAAAAGAAAAGTATACTCACAGCTGCCAGTTTGGATATAACTACAGTATCTCAGTAGTCTAAAGACCCGGGTTACTATATAAATACTACAGCGGGAGTTGTGGAATGAAATTCACTGAGCTCTGTGAATGAAACACAAATCCACATGCAGAAGCAAGTCTGGGCCAGCTTTTGTTTCTCACTTTAAAGTTTCATTTATCTCTGATTTTATATTGCCCGACAGTATTTTGTTAGGTTTACTCACTACTTCATTAGCTTTATGTAATAAATTATAAGCTGCGGTGGAGAGGAGTCCACAAAAAAAGAGTAAACAACATGACTATTTGAACAGTTAAGCCTCTTGCTTGATTAAAGCTGCCTGTACATGTTTAATCATGCACAGCAATGGGCCGGCCTCAGTCAACGCAGGAGACAGAACAGAAATGATAAGGGCATGCACATTACTTTGAATTCAAAACTTCAAAGATAAGAATATGATGGTAAAGTGGAAAGACCTTGTGTATCTCGCGTCAAGGTTGTCACCCTGTTCTTGACTTCTTTTCCTTATCTTTTTTATTTTTATTTTATCCTTAGCTTGTGTGCTGCTTTCTTATTTTCACTGAGTGTGTTTTTTGTTGTTTCTCTCTGAAATTAGTTTGCTGTTTTATCTTTTAAAATTACTTGTGGGGCTTCGGCTTCTTCAGCTCATGCTTCTCCCTCTCTGCTGTTGAGAATCGGGTACTCCCAGCTGCTTGGATTCAGCTTTCTGTCTCCTTGGTCCTGCAGCTGGACGATATTTTGAACCAAACCCTAATTCTGTGGGGTCTAAGTCATGATGACCTTAACCCTAACCCAAAGCCAACGCTATCTGACTATGTTCTCCCTGTCAGGGCTAAAATCTTTCTTTTGTTAGACCTGACAGGGTTAACATATAACAGCGTTCTCCAAAGTATTTGGTTCTATATGTGTACATATATTAATGCATATATTACATTGAGTAATTATTGTTTATTTGAGTAAACAGCCCCAACACTGCCCATGAGCTTTTTTCTTCCTTGCACAGTGTTTTCCACCCCGAAATGCTCATTAGGATGGAGGTAGAATTTCAAATGGACAAACTATCTTGGCTGACTGATGCTTCCCAACTATGTCTCAAAGGCCATTTGTTTTTGTGTCTAAATAAGCAGCAGTCTATTTCCCAACAGAGACAGATTTACCAGCCTGTGTACACTGCACAGAAAACAAATGCTACCAGCTGAATCATTCTTTCGCTTGGAACACACCGGGTAAATATGTTATCTGAACTGCAATAAGGAAAACTGTCAAGGCTTATTAAACAGTGCCTTTTTTACGCTCTGAGGACGTGATCATTTGTATGCATGTTTTACACGTCTGAAACTGCTCTAATGAAAGGGGGAAGGCTCATGCAGGTGGTGATGCTGATTTGTGATGGGCTGAATGGAGCCTCAAGGGGCTGATTGCTCCCCAGGCTAGCCTCTCGCATCCACCACCATGCCTGAGAGCACCACGAAGAGAGACTGTGGAGAGACCTTCATCATCAGGTTGTTAATGTTTATAATCAGTGGGTGGCAAATCACTAAAAATGACATGCAATTTTCATACTTTTATAATTAGTAAGCTGACTATGTGAAACTCCATTAAAAGAACTGCCTGGCACAAACATTACAAAAACAGACAAATAGTATTAAAATGTGAAAGCACGATTTTGACATTTCAATCCATTCAATCCATCAGATGGATGACAAATTGGCCTGAGCTACAGCAGAACAGAACAGAGCTTATTATAGTTTGACTGAAGAGTTAAAAATAAAAATGAACAACTTGGGTCAAAAAACCTGTTTACATGTTTGTATTTGAGTTACTCTTGGTTGTATACCTTATGAGTGAGGATAAACCTGAGACTGAAGTTAAAGTTGTGTTTAATGACCTACAGTACTATCTGTAGAGGGACTTTAATGGACTCATATGCTAATGATGTTTTAGCTAACAAAGTTTGAGAGTGATAAAGTAAATATCAAATGCATTTCAGATTAAACATGTGTTATTCGCATTCTGTTGATTTTATTGCTGTTTAGAAGTACATCATCCTTTAGAGGCTGCCTCAGTAACAAGTATAAGAAGCACTCCGAGAGTGCAAACCTCCACCGAGGCAGCTCACTGTCCGGGCAGTATTTACTCTGAAGGGAACAGTATTGTATTTTTTATATTTTCATTTTGTTTTCTTTGTTCTTTTAAACATACTTTATGAAGTTTGTAGTAAGGGCAGCATGACAGATGTTTACTTTGATTCCACAACGATCATGTAGGAGTAGATGATGGATAATAGGTACTGATTTGTAAGTAACTGGACACGATTAACTTGAGCTTATTATTTAATATTACACTGTAATATAGTTCTAACTAACTAGGCAGCTCATTCTCTTTCTCTTGGCATTACTTTCTTTAAAGCTAGAACACATTTTGGGGTCAACCTGAAAGAAATGCAGATGTGAACTGTAAGGTCAGAGGTCAAATGCGACATGATATTTTAAATCTTTATACGGTGTTTTCTATATTCACACAACACTTATACTCATAGTTTCTAAGTTATAAGGCTTTTTTTTTTGTTGTTGCCAATTTTCAACCCATAAATCATGACGTTGACCTTGAAGACCTCGGTGGATCTAAAGTAATGGATTGTTAACATGACCCCACTCTACACCCATACCAAGTTTTATTAGAGTTCATTCAAAACTTTTTGAGCCACCCTGTTTACAGACATAATGACATCCAAGCACAGTACTGCTACCAAAAAAACAACCTCCCTGGTTGAGGTAATAATGAGTAATAATAATACAATCTTATTACATTTCTCTGCAGCCTCCTTGGTGAGGTCTTTCTACAGTATATATGTTTTAGACTGCATTACACATTGATGCAAAACACCTGAGTGCCCCATGAGAACTCAAATGCGTGTAGTTGTTCTGCTAACACACAAAAAAATCCTCAACATTGTCCCACTGCCTACAAATGTTTATGTTTTATAGATGTGTTATGAGACTTATGTGGCTCAAAGCATCACTGTTTCCAAGTACTATCTCGCAGAGCTGTCACTCTTCTCACTTCTGCATGTGCTATCATAAGGCTTTGGAGCTTTAGCTTGAGGATAAAGCAGAGATAATTCAGCCTCAGTTTAAGGATTTGCAATTATCAGATGCAGAATTAGGTTTTTGTGTGGAAATCAGTCAGAGAGCCTGATTATAATTCATTATCTATAACTTACCCTTGGTATAACATGTGAGCTTGAATCTGCTGCTTTCTGTAAAGGTGTCCTTGGACACCTTCTCAGTGTCAGCCGCCAACACAGCATTGGTGGTACTGTCACTGGGACTCTGAAATAGTCTTAATTTATTCTTAGAGAAGTTTTATTAGCTTTCTGCTTGGTCTTTATTTATTGGTAGCCTGAGAATTAATATGTTCCCATTCAGCCTCATCTAAGAAGTACTTGCCATTAAAGGCTGAAGTATTCATCTGTTAATGCTTGGTGAAATCTCTATTCAGTGCACTAAAATAATGCATCTTTCTGTTGCATATGGGTGCATAAATCTGGCCATTCATGTGCTTCCTTTCCATGCAGAATTAGGGAATGCCTATATCAACAAAGCAAAAAAACATTTTAACTCATAAAAGCTTTTCTATGTGAGCGCTGATGTGCGTCACGGCTCCATCGTTTCCCTTCTATCTCTCGACTGTCAAAAAACTGCGAGAAAGACAAAAACATTTTCCCAAATCAATCTTTAGAGAAAGAGCACATTTAAAAAAAAAAAAAAAAAGAGCCTGAGTCACTGCTGAGTCAATGATCTGGTTGAATTTTAAAGGTGTCAGCAGTAGGACCTTTGTGGCTAATACGTTTCTGTAGCCTATTAGCATTCTTAAAGCCGGTTTGTATGAACACACGTGTGTGCTCATGCATTTAGGCTAAATACACACACACACACATAGTGGCCACTGATGGATAGCTGCCCTGGGAAGACGTAATGGTACAATAATTATGCTGTCAGCTGGAGTTGACCAATTGATGGCAGTGCAATCCCATCCATGTTGCAGAAATACGGCAATTAACAAGCAATTTGTCTTGTAGAATGATGCCAAAAAGATAATTAAAGTGAAATAAGAGTGATAATCAGTACAAATGCTTATTCCATCTGCATTCTGATGACTTAAGAAAAACTCAAAAAATATCTTGAAGCACACAAAAATGAACACCATTTATTACACTTTTAAAAACTGATCCTACACTCCAAAATAAATAAAGAAATAAAACATAAAAAACAAAACACATAAAAGGCAAAACATTCTTCACACTGTACTTTATATCACTAACAAGTGATTTCAGATCCCCTATGAAACAGGTGTCTCTATTGAACAATACTACTATAGTCCAAATTACTACTAACAGTCACTATGTTCATTTAGATCTCATGGGAGAACCTGTGGGTCTACTGACTAATCCATGCATTCATATGGTCAGCGAGTTATTAAAAACATTACTTATGACACATGAACAGACCTCGACAATACTTCCACAGGCAGCCCTTGTGTTGGTGAATCATGGATCATTTTATCTATCTTTGTTAGAGATCTGAAACAGACCTCAGAGGGTTAAAGCCGTTCCAGCGGCTTCACTTCCTCAAAGTCATCACTGGTGATGACTCACAGGATCTTAATCCTCTGCTTTTGTATTGTTTATTGTTCTCTCAATAAGTTTTGGCAGTCAAGGGACAAAAAAAATAAAAAAATTATATATATATA
>JAVDPK010000136.1:27068-40759 GCA_034780415.1 Cichlasoma orientale | reverse complement strand
AATATGATGTCATTCATGTGAAAAGACACCAGATATATCAAATACTATCCTTAGCCCCCTCTTTAGCTTTGTATAACCAAGCCTTTGATTGAAATGGCATTAGGCAAATGACTTAAATACACCTGAGGCAAAGTTGTGGGCTATGTGGAAAAAAATCAGCCTGGTTGGGTGGTAATGAAAGCTTGAGGGCAGGCACAAGTGGCCTGACTTCCCTGCTCAGTTTGTGGGGTGGGATGGAGGGTTTGTGTGTGATGGGATGAGTGAATCTGGATGGAAACTCAGTGCCTCTGACAAGGTGGAGTAGTCATCCATGTCTAAAGTAAAGAGGCTGCTAAATGGCATGTCATGTCTCCTGATGCCAGCATCCCTGTGGACGTGTTCAGCCAGAACTGGCCAACACGAGGAATTAATTCTAGGACATTCACCATGTAAGTCTCATTAATTCACACCTACAGCCAAGGGCCCATGTGAAATCCCACACAGCGTGCAGTGCTCTTGCTCCTATTGAAACTATTAAGTCACATAATCTGTACAGAGGAGAATCTCCCCCAAAATAATATACAAGTACATAGGAGGATAGTATGTGAGGTCAGAAGGGAAAATAAAATTGAATCAAAAACACTTTACACAAACACACATTATTTGTATGCAGCTTAAAGTTTGGACTCCCCCAGGGGAACTGCTGTGCTTTCAGTCAACACTAACCTAAAGTTCCTCTGGATTGACACTAAATTAACACGTACTGTCCCGACATAAGAGGGATACTTCCCCTTTTATTTTATTTCCCATTAAGTACACATTTCTCCTGTATATAAACAGTATAGCACAGATAATTCCTCTCTTTATACATTTAAAACAGGTAAACAGGTAAAAGTGTTGACATGTTGTCCATTTAGTTTTTTGAGAAATAGAGACCTTATTCACTAATTAGCAGTTCAGTGGGTGTGCGCAGCCTTTTTAATTTGCTATTGTTAGAGATCTCACAGATTAATTCAGCAGGCACCTGTTGTGATTGAGAGACCAACCCATAGACTGTATATTAAAGATGGATGTAGTCACCATCACATCACATTTTGAAACCTCAAATTTAGCTTTAAGGCCATCACTTTTTTGACTTTCTGGAGCCAGATGTGACCATATCGGGTCAGGGGGATGGAGTGCTACGTTATCAGTTAGCTTGATTAATGAGATTCACCCACAAACTCATTGGATGCAATAGCAGCACATAGCACGCACAGCAGCTAATTACTGCTAAATAACAGACTAATAAAACACTACAATTTCACTTACAGATTACTTTTCTATGGTTGCACTACAAAGCAAACTGTTGGTTAGATAATTAAATTAAATGCTCCAAAACCACAAACACTTTCAAAGTTCCAGTTCAGTGACCCAAATTAGCAGAGGTGAGGCCTAGCAGCCTAGTATGTTTGCACAGGTGGCCATGCTCCTATGCTTAGGCCTTAACAAAATCCAACTGTGTAAATTATTAAAAAAATTAATACTTAAGATGGTGCGGAGGGGGGTATTCATGTGTTTTTGCACCGCTGTCTCCCACGGTCTTGCTGTCTGTACCTGGACTACGGTGGAACATCTATCGCTCCCTCTGCTTTAACATAATGGTATAATCCCATGTCCTCCTGTGTGATTGGCTGCATGGTGTGCCCATCAGTTCTGCCCCTGTCCTCAGGTCTGTGAACAGAGCTAATGAGAAATTAGGGAGCCGGCTCTCATTCAATGGGAGCCGGCTCTTCTGATTCACTACCAAGCATCGGCTCTTAGAGCCGGCTCTTTTGTGAACAACACATCACTAGTAGTGAGACCTGCTATGGCGTATGGTTTGGAGGTAAAGGCTCTGACAAAAAGAGAGGAGGCTGAGCTGGAGCTAAAGATGTTAAGATATTCATTGAAAGGGACCAGTATGGGCAAAATTAGAAATGAGTGCATTACCAGTCAAAAGTTTGGACACATGACCATTTCATTTTTTTCCCTACACTGTAAATTAATACTGAAGTCATCCAGACTATGAAGAGACACACACGGAATCATGTAGTAAAAGTGTTAAGTACAGTGAAGGCTGCTTTGCGGTTCAACTCATCTTAAACCATCTCAGTTAGGTTTGGATCAGGCGATTGTGGAGGCCAGGTCATCTGATGCAACACTCCATCCCCCTCTTTCTTGGTCAAATAGTCATTGTAATAGCCTGGAGGTGTGTTTGGGGTCATTGTCCTGTTGAAAAGCAAATGATGGTCCCACTAAGCCCAAACCAGATGGGAGGGTATGTTGCTGCAGAATGCTGTGGTAGCCGTGCCGGTTAAGTGTGCCTTGGATTTTGAATAAATCGCCAACAGTATCACCAGCGAAGCACCATAAGTTCTTTCTCCTCCATGCTTCATGATGGGAACTACTCATGCAGAAACCATCTGCTCACTTTTTCTGTGTCTTACAAAGACATGGCGTTTGGAACCAAAAATATCAAATTTGGACTCATCAGACCAAAGGACAGATTTACACTGCTCTAAAGTCCATTCCTTGTGTTCCTTGGCCCAAGCCATTCTCTTCCTCTTGTTTTTCTTCCTTGCTTCTTTGAAGCAATTCGACCATCAACTCCAGATTATCTGGGGTGCTGTTAACTTGCGGTTTCTGAGGCTGGTAACTCTGATGAACTCGTGCAACAGAGGGAACTCTTGGTCTTCCCTTCCTGGGGCGGTCCCGATGAGAGCCAGTTTCATCATAACATTTGATGGTCTTTGCGACTGCACTTGAGGATACTTTCAAAGTTCTTGAAATTTTTCGGATTGACTGACCGTCATTTCTTAAAGTAATGATGGACTGTAAGTTTTCTTTACTTACTTGAGTAGTTCTTGCTACAATATGGATTAGAACATTACTCAAACAGGGCTTTTCACTGTATACCAACTCTACCTCTTCACAAAACAACTGATGCTCTCAAACACATTAAGAGGGCAAGAAATTAACTCTTGATGAGGAGCAGCTGTTAACTCAAAGCCATTCCAGGTGACGGCCTCATAAAGCTGACTGAGAAAATGCCAAGACGTGTAAAGCTGTCATCTAAGCGAGATGTACCTACTTTGAAGAATCTAAAATATAAAACATGTTCTGGTTTGTTTAAAACTTTTTTGTTTACTAAACAATTCCATATGTATTTCTTCATAGTTTGGATGACTTTAGTATTAATCTACAATAAACAATTTTTAAATAATGAAAAAATACTGAATTAGAAGGTGTGTCCAAACTTTTGATGAGTACTGTATATCAGAGGGACGGCCCAGGTTGAGTGGCTTGGAGACAAAGTTAGAGAGGCAAGGTTGAGATGTTTGGACATGTGCAGAGGAGAGATGATGGCTATACTGGATGTGCAGGAGGAAGACCACAGAGAAGACTCATGGATGTAGTGAAGGAGGACATGCAGAGGGTTGGTGTGACAGAAGAGGATGTTAAGGATAGGGTGAGACGGAGGCAGATTATCTGCTGTGGCAACCCCTAAACTGAGCAGCTGAAAGAAAAAGAGGATTAAAAAAATTAATAAATAATTAATTAAACCAACCCTGCTCCCTGTAAATCAGCTAAAAAGTGGTTTTATGTGCCAGACAGCAAACATGTCAATTTCACCCTTGTAGTTGATTTCTGAGTCTGTAGGGTTTGACTCACTTTTGGAGTCAGTCTGTGACTTTTAGACGAAATGCAGTTTTTGGAACTTGTTTTTCAGCACTGGAGGATGTTTTTGGCTAAACTGGTTGGTTTAAAGTCAAAGAAAATAACAGTAGTTTAGAGGAGGAAAAAACTAATTAAAAGCTGATGCCGTGATTTGACAGTAATTCAGCATCTGATTAGCCATGATTTTAGTAAGAATGCATTTTGTGGTGAAGTAAAAATCATATATGTGAATAGGTTGATATATAACCTTGGTAAGGTGCATATGTAACGAGGCTAGTTAGGTATGTGGAGCTAGCGTTACTAGGGAGCCACCAAACTGATTGGCTGGCCTCCAGACTGCATTCCACAAGTGTTTAAGCTCTCCTAAAGGCCACCAGCCACCAGCTAGCAGCAGCCTAAAAACAAATTAGGCTAAATTAGTGTTAATTCCCTTTAACTGACTGTCCCTTAATTTGCAGACTCCTTTAATTTGTAGACTGAAATTAAATTGGAGAAAAAAAATCTCACTGCCTACCTCCAGTAAAAGCTCGAGCGAGAGGTCTGTCTCAGCAGTGGAGCGCTCTATAACATTCTTATCATCAATGTAAAGCATCAAACCATTCATTGAGAAGCAGAAAGAAGGATGCAGATGAAGGCAAAGAAAACAGCATGTCTGCTTTTGCCACAGCAGCATTAGCAGTTCGAAGTGGAACTTAGCTGTTTGGCCGCAGTGAGCATTAGTGTGATCCACTCACTTGTTTTGGTGCTTTGAGCCCTGCAGATGTGCATGGTACTGTGCCACTGAGTTGAGTGTGACGCTGCAGACTTCACAGGAGTAACTTCGCTTCAGACCTGGAATCAAACAGAAAACCATGAATTAAATGAATAAATCTGGGAAATGAACACATGGTTTGCTTTCCACACCTTTCCAGTGACATTTCCAAAACACGACATAGTAATATGAGTTTCACTCTGCTGCACATGGCCAATACTTATCAATCCATCAAAGTGATGCAGCCTGTCTGCAGGAAATTTCCTTTATGCATTTTCCTTTATGCAGATAGGTCTCAGTCTTAGACTTTTCACATTTGCTTCAACTGATGGAGGCTGCAGGCTGATGAAGGGGAAAAAAAGAATTTCATTTCCATTATGTCTGCTAAAGAAGACTTCCATAACTGCCCTGAATGAGAAGACTATTTGTGCAGCAGTGGAAGCTGCTAGATATTCGCACAGAATCCATAGGTACAGTACCTGAGACCTTGAGATGTCTGGTTCATTTGGAATCAACTAAATTTAATGAGTTGCCTGTTTTTTTTTCCCCTTCTAAATAGCACGGCAGCGATGTCCTCAGGGTGAAAATGGCTGTACTGAATCAGCGTCCTGTTGCTGCAAATTATAAGCACCCTGTGTAATCGCTGTCATGTTGCACTAATCTTATTGTGGTGTGAAAAATGGCCGTCTTGATTTCCTCGCTCTTACAATTGAGTTAGCTCCTCCATAAATATTCCTCAGAGGAAAAGGCCAAGAGAAAATAAATGCCACCCTGCACTCAATGAATCACATTTCCATATCCTCCTCAATCAAATTTCCGCACTGAATGATTGTTTGTTAAATCATTGCAGAGGGGACAGGGCTGCCGAAACTTTGAAAGTCTTCTTGTTTTCGTATTTCAGGGTTGTGGAAGGTGAAAGCAGGCTAGTTCACGGATGTTGATGTCAGCTGTTTCCTTTCTAACATTTTGATGGAGGGAAATATTCCCCACAGAGTGGCAAATCCCCCCCTTTCAATTTCACTGCTGATAAGCTGTACAATAACCACTCTGTCAGTTGGCCGCCACCAGGACT
The DNA here is from genome assembly GCA_034780415.1 of Cichlasoma orientale. NCBI lineage: Eukaryota > Metazoa > Chordata > Actinopteri > Cichliformes > Cichlidae > Cichlasoma > Cichlasoma orientale. The sequence continues at coordinate 35,258 of JAVDPK010000136.1, read as the reverse complement.
GAGATTTCAATTTTGCACCATCGTCCCTAGATGCAGTCATGAGTCGACATTAAATTTCTGTAGCAGGCAGAAAGGCTCTGCTTTGCAGTGGCCCTTTGACAGCCTGCCTCTCAAACAATTTTTGAAAGGGTGAAAGATTATACTGTGACTTCAGTATCCATCATTGGCAGCCACCTGCGGCTCTTCCCTCATGACGCTGCAGTGCATGAGCGATGAAGCATCAGAAGCTTTAGGCCTCTGCAGTTCCCCCCCTTCATCAACTTTACTTCCTACTTTCTGAGGCACTGGAGACTCGTTTGTTTTGGTTAACCTGTCCCTTTGCTGAGAAAATGAGGGCAGCTCAGGAGAAGATGCAGCAGAAGAAAAATGTGCTCTGCAGTCTCATTTGTTTGTGTTAACTTGGGAATATTGTAACTATAAAACAATGCAACAGGCTGCGAATCTGATACATGTTCTGTCTTTATTCAATCTTACAGTATAACAGGTATAACTTTCAAAAGTAAGTTGCCAGTAGGTAAACTGCTAAATCTAAAAAGAGAGAGAGAGAAAGAAAAGATAAATGCATTTTAGTGATGAAAACGTGTTCATATCAGCTGCCCATTTAGTTCAAACTTCAGCTTAAATTCACAAAAACATCTTTAAGCTAAGATGAGCTCACCTGGCAGAGTTGTGAGACACTTCTAAAAGACGTGTAATGTCCAAATCAGTGCAAAAGCAATCCATGCAGCATTTTGGCTGTAAAAACAGATGAAACTCACGCTTTAATGTTTAGAGATTGTTCTGGCATCGAGTGATTGATTTGGCTTGTCAAAGCACAACAATAGAGCTGGTCTGAGCTCGGCAAAGTCTTAGTAAAAAATTTAAAAAGCAGTGTATACAGATAGCATGTTACAGATGTTACACAATGGTAGTGTATGCATCTAAGGTTCCTTCTGATTGCCCCCAAATCCAAATTTAGAATCAGTCAATTTGAACTCCAAGGCACATTCAAGGCAAAAAAGAAAAAGAAAAAGAAAAAAAAGTTTAGACCACAGTGCATGTTCTCTGATGAGAGGAGACTTCTTCTCTGATGACTCCTCCCTGGTAAGTACTTCTGAGTGGCCCTGAAATTTGGCAGAAGAAGAAGAAAAGATTGCTACTCCCGAAGGCGGGACCGACAGCCCTAGTGTACCTACTCTGTGAGCCCTGCACAGCCCCAACTAGTTTGCTGTGCTTCCTGCGCTGTCCCAGCTCTCCAGAGCTGTAAGCCCAGCGCAGCCCCAGCCTTCTGCTGCTGTGTGCCCTGCGCAGCTTCAGCTTACTCCTGATGCTCCGCCTGTGTGTGCCAGTACCAGGCCATCAGAAAGATCCTCCTCTCTTCTTCTGCCTGAACTAGCCTCCTCAAAGACTTAATGCTTTGTTTCATAGTCAGCTAATAATAGGACTGTTTTCTCTGTTTCTGAGCCAGCAAATAATAAAACTTCATATTCGGAAACAAATAAGACTGTTATTATTGTTCTCAAGCCAGCTCTATCAGAGACTGTTTCTGCCGCTGGCCTCCCAGCGGTCCTCCAGACTTGCTCTGCCTCTGCTGCCGGCCCCCAGAGCCTCTCTGTTCCTGGCCAGCCTCCTAAACTGCTTTGTCTCTCCTTCTGGTTTTCTAGCTGGTCCCCTGAACTGCCGTGTTCCTTGGGCGGCCCCCAGAACTGTTATACCTCCACTGCTCCACTGTCAACCCACTGGACTCTTTTAGTTGGACTCTTGTCATTTGGTGACATGCATGGGTTCTAGACTTCAGGCAGTCATTGACTGCAAACAATTTTCATCCAAGCATTAAAATCCTTATATTTTAAATTACTTTAGCTTATCTAATTACTTTTCAGCCTTTAAATGTGGGACAGTGTATTAAAGTGTATGTAATTCCTAAATAGTTAATACAATATTTTAGTTCAATCCCGTGATTTAAAGCTGGAATTCTGTATTTTAAATCTACTGTGCTGGTGCATAGAGGCAAAACTACAAAAACATGTCATTGTCCAAAAACTTATGGACCTATCTGTACGTGCTTGCACCACAAGCAAACAGATTCTGAATCTCTGGAAAAACAACAAACACCGTATTTCATTTGTATTGCAGTAAATCTCTTGTTTTTTTGCTTAGCTAATTGAGACCTATTGCCTGAAGCTTTGGGAGAGCTACTGTTGGCAGTATGACTGATCAGCAGTGCAACATTCTGTGTGGACTGTTTATAAGCAGGGAAAAGGGTGGTACTGGTCCAGGATTCATGCTAAATTAAGCAGCAAGCATCTGCCCCATTCAGATGTTGTAACTTTAGCTCATTCTCTCTCTCGCTGCAGCATGGAGCCCCGGCTGAAAGGGCTTACACAGTGCTAAGTTGCAACTGTGGGATATATTATAAGAAATTGCTTTGCAAAACTGACAGAATAAAATCATTACTCAAAAATGTTTTGTCCCATGGAAGCAATAAAACAGATGAACTCACTGAATCACGGTGTCTTAAATTGGATGGTTAGAAAATGTGGGGTGAGAAGAGGTGTAATTTCTTGAGGAGAACATGTCCAATCTACTGTTTTAAATTGAACCGGTTAGCATTCAGCATTACTCTTTGTTTCCACTTTAAGAGGACCTAGATCAGCTTTGTGTAATTTGCCCTTCTCTGAGACTATTGTTAAGGGTGTAATGGATCTATTTCGGGGTCAGGAGGAGTAGGGAATATAACATACAGCTGAAAGCAACAGCTTGAGATCAGTGGAAAAAAGATCTAAAAAAAAAAAAAAAGGGGAGAAAAAGAGAGACAGCATGCTAAATCACATCTTCCAGAGATGCATTCCTGATTAACAGCTGTGAAAGAGTCTGACACAACACAGTCTGTCTGTTTGGGTGTTGACAGGCTAGACTGGTCTAAATTTAGCGGGTTTTGGTTGAGAACTGACAGCATCAAAAACACTGAGTCCTCTTTTGCTGGTTATGTGAAAAATCACAAAGCACTGAGTGACAAGTAAAACGTCAAAGAAAAAGATGGCTGCTGCTATAAGAATAAAACTTTCAAAGATTTCAAAAAGACAGTTATGAGTATTTTTTTTTGCTTTGTGGCATTAAGAGGTCAATTCAGGTCAGGAAGCCAGGTTGAAATCTTTCGTACCCCCATTATAATGATATATCGGTACAGGAGCTCAGAGATTCACAGATTATACAGATGTTGCAACAGTTTCAGAAGATGAGACTTTGTGGAAAAACTTAAATAAATAAAAACTCAGCAATTTCTCTGCTTCTGGTTTTGACTTCTTCTCCCCCTACACCAGCACTGATGTGGAGGTATTGTCTTGAGTGGCAAAACAAGCTGTTGTAGCTCCCTTAACTCTCCCTTGCTTTCTGATTGGCTGCCCCTCAAAACAAAAAATTTGAACAGAAGGTGAGTGGAACTGCTCTGGTCTCATGCCTGAGATGACCATATAGGGGTTATGCCCTCCTACTGACATCATACACAGCCAAGAGTAAAAAAATATGGAGTAGAACTGAGCTTTTAGCGCAGTCTGAAGTGCGAGCTGTTGGCTCAGAGGGAATACTTGCATACAGTGCATACACTGACCTCATTATCATAGCAATAGCAGTATAACAGGAAATAACAATTACAGCAGGTCCCCTTTAATGAAATCATTTTATGCTGTACCGCTTTACGAAACATTACCTCTTTAATGAAAGAAGGTAAATAATAATAATCGCCTACCTTTCATATTAACTGTGAATTTTTACACCATACCTCTTCGATTTTCCCACACCTCCCACAAACCGTCTCTCCAACTGTGCTTAGAAAGAACAATGCATCACTGCCGAGAGTACACAGTGGCACACTTCAGGATTAATCACGCTCTCTTATTACAGAATTACTCATGCTAAGCTCCATCAACTTCTCTTGTACTTGCCCATCAGTGTGTCATAAAAATATTAAAATGAAGACGATGGCTCGGACCACGTAGCCGACAAACCCCCGTGTGATTTCTCAGCTTTGCTTTTTGGCACACAGTCAGACTGGGTGACAGTTAAGTAATAACAAGCTATGAGCTAGAGTGGCTACTTCAGTGGCTGCCGTTTGATTCTTATAAAGAATGTAGGTGATTAAAAAACTAGGGGAGGGATTGAAATGGGGGGGGGGGGGGGGCTTGGGGTTTAAATTTTTCCATTCAGACTTTACAGCAGCTTAATTTCACAACCAATAAAGATTGTAGAGGATGACATCACTCCGTGTTAAAGGTTTAGCATCTAATATTTCTGCAGGCTTTCTGCTTTTTGCTGTCGGAGACAGATTTACTTTGCATTTCTTTTTCAATTGCTCTTAACACAAACATAGCCTGCTTCTCTCGACGTGAACAGCTTTCTCCCCGCACTTCAGAGGAGCAGCCACAACATGAGACGCACTTAGTGAATATAGGCTGCTCAGTCTGAAATCATCTTTAGGGGTGATTCAAACAAGATACTCAGGAGAGGTGGGGCAGACATGATGCATAATGGTCCGCTCTTCTGAGAGACACGGCGAGTGATGGGAGCACAAACACCAGCTGTGGCACAGCATGGACTTTAAGTGAGTTCTGCTGTCTTCCCTCTGATATTCTTCATCTTCACACACTGTCAGCTGCAGCGGGGGAAAAAAAGTGATTCATCCAAAGGGAAGGGGTGAGCAAACAATTTATTTATATCAAAATGACATTGTTAAAGTCTGCCATTTAAAATGAGTTCCAATTTTTCCATGTATAAAAAAATAGTGCTGAAACATCTCGCTACATGAGCACTGAGATCCTTTGTATTGGCACTCACAGCTGAGTTCAGGTGCATCAGTTATACTAGAAATGAGAGTTCCTTACTTACAGAAGGACAGCCATCAGTGAAGCACTCTCCTAATCAGGGTTTTATGGTAACGTGGCGTCCTGATGGGAAATTGGAAAAGGGCAGCTGATTGACTCAGACCATGAGAAGCAAAGACCACCGGTCAGATAAAACTAAGATTAGTGTATTTGTTTGGTTGTGTGTGGAGAGCACCAGACAATGAGCATCACCCCAGTCATCAAATAGTAGCTCTTCATACAGTACAGGGTTTCTCCTGGCCTAAAATAGGCATTTGGTGGGTGACTAAACATGTCAGCAATGACTGGCCCAGTCAATCGGTCTATTACCTAATTTGACAGAAATATTTTGTGCCCATCTAATAAAGAAAGAAAATGTTGAATATGCTTAAATAAATGATGAAATTGTAATGCTGATGGTTTTCCTTTGGCTAAAATCTCTTAAGTAGATATCAAAAGTTTCCTTATTTAGAAAAGAACAGTGAGAGCCGAGAACAATAGTGATGTAACCTTGTTTTTAAGATTTAACGTTGTGCGGCAGGACTCTTTGAGCAGGGCGTCCGTTGCTCAGGCTGGAGCTCAGAAACGTCTGAAACGCAGCAAAACAAAAATAACATAAGCAGATAAATACACGCCCACACACTTCCAGTGGGTCATGTGCAATGATCAAGAGGGGTTACATTTGTATGATTCTTTAATAAGGAAATCAACAGCGTTCTGTTGAAATTTGGATTCTGTTTAAAATGACTGAATGCCAAACACACGTTTATAAAACTGACCAATCTCCCTTTCAGTGTTATCTCCATGAGCGCCTCTAAACTACTTTCATTTCGGCTATTTATAGACATCTCTGTTGAAGACTGCTCTGACCGCTTGCACATTTGCAGACAGCAAACATCAACCTCTGTCTCAAACTGATAGAAGATCATCAGTGGTTACGGCTACTTTGTTCACGTCCACAAAATAAAAATCAAGTGAAAGTTTTGCTTGTTCGAAGCACGGGAGGAGATCCAACAGACATTGGGAGTAAGTGGGACAAAGGGACACACCGGATTAAAAACAGCATCCACCCTGAAAGCAGTTATAGGTTACACAAGAAGATTAAAATCATGTCGGGTTTTTAAGATTTATTTACATTTTTTTCTGTCCCAAATCTTTTAGATTGAATTACATCCACTGCACCTGTAACAGAGGCGCAGTGGTTCATCATTCACCAATCAGATCAGTATTCCCAGTCATCTCGATCTCAATCTCATTTTCACAAGTCAAAAACAGCAAAGAAGCCAAAGAAGTCACAGTGAAGATTTTCCTTCAGATTGAAATAAACAAACACGGCCCAGGAAACGGTATTCGGAATGGCTGATCCCAAAGGGAATATAAAGTAACCAACTAAATGTGTTTTCCTGCACACTTGTCTACTTTGCATTATTACATTTATAATATCGTTCTCTCTGGCATGAAATAAGATGATTACTGGCTGTATCTTATGTCTGCTGGTGTTGGAAATCACATTAGCTAAAATACATCGCCCAAGTAGGCGTGATAAATAAAAAAGGGAAATGACAGCGCGCAGGCAGTGTTTACAGCTCGAGACGATGATGGCAAATGGCTCTAAATGAGATCAAACTTGTAGAATGCCACTTTAATGCAAAGGTGATGCTTATCTCATATAACAGAGGTTTACCACTTACTTTGACATCTACGCTAACATGCCTGTGACAGCAGGTGTCTTATGAGTACTATAAAAAGCATTTGGCAGGCACTTGGGCAGTTATGTGAACTGCTGGCTGGTGGTCTGCTGAACCAAGCTGTCTCTCTCCACATTGTCTGGTTGTCAGTCACTAAACCTGGGCTGGAGCTCATGTTTCATTTAGCCATTGTATGGACACTGAATGTAGGAGAACAAAGGAGTCTACAGTATGTCTGATATTTCACTCTCTTTTAAGAAGTCCTTGTACGCCTGAGCAACATAATATATTAGGTCAAATAAACTCTTTATTTTTAGGTGACTTCAGTAATTGATAGCTCTGTGCACCCTTATTACCTTATTAGGCCGTAAATGCAGAAAGCAAAGATGAATATTTTACACTAAAAGACTGAGGGCTCAGAATCACCTGTTTTTTAGCTATTTTTTACTTTCAGGTATGTATACACCTGTAAATTCATCAGAAAACACTGACAACTTTTGCTGTTCTTGTTTTGACACAATACTGTGAATAGATTTGGGAACAAATTCCAGTTTTGTGTTTTGACTCTTAGAGACAGTGGCAAACTTCCATGACGTTCCAGCCCAGTAGCCTTGCATGATGATCTGACACAGGACCCGCGAGAGGCATCTGGCCCTTCAGCTGATCCATCTATTGTTTACTGAAACCTCATCAGTGGAAGGGTCGCTGTCAAGAAGCCATTCTTGAAGAAGGGGAAAAGGGATAAAAGGCGCTGTGCCAGGCTGAGATATCATCGTGGCCAACGGTTCGCCATCGGAACTGATCGATATCACCACAATTATCAACAAGTGGGCGCGGCTATTAGCACTAGCAAGTGGTCGTCCAATCCTCCGATACCACTGGGCTGTGAATTTTTTTCTGGCTAGAACCCTGTGAATGTGTGTGTAAGTGGGTGACTAAGCCTTGTAATGGAAAGCAGCTTTCTACTCAAGTTGAGCAACTTTAATCCTCCCCAGAGCCCGGACCTCAACATTACTGAAGCAGTGTGGGATCATCTTGACAGAACAGAACAAAAAGCAGCCAACATCCAAAGAAGAGCTTTGAATATCCTTCAAGAAGCCTGGAGAACTCTTTCTGATGAAGTTACACTCCCTCTAAGGGAGAGCCCAGCTACCCTTTCTGCCGCTTGTATCCATGATCCTATTCTTTTGCCTTCAAAATCACTAACAATAACAGGCCTAGCAAAAAAACCAAAAAAAAAAAACCCCATTAAATTCCATTACCAGAGTTATGGCTTTTTTCTACAATGATGTCAGGGCTGCAGCGCCATCTGGTGACACATGGCTGCATAACATTTAGCACAACAATTTACTGGCACTGTACATCAATTAAAATCTTAATAACTTGATTAAATGACTAGTACGTCTGGTAGTCGTCTAGTTTCTACTACAGTTTGGACTGCATCCGCCCCGGAGTTTTTTCATAATCTGTGGAAAACTGTCGGTCAACTGTTTACCTAAGCTGCCAGTGCCTAGTGAGAAGCATCCACCTTTATTTACTCTGGAGGAGGCTGTAAAACTTTAAGCACTGTTGTCTTTGCTACTGTAAGTGTGACACCCTAATGTGTAATCACATTAAATATTAATTTTGGTTAAACTGAGAGAAAGTCACTTTGGGGATGACTT
>JAVDPK010000136.1:13104-26968 GCA_034780415.1 Cichlasoma orientale | reverse complement strand
TCTGTCTCATCATTTCCCTGTGTTTTACAGGAACAATTTAATCTGTTAAAACAGGCTCAGAACCTGGGTCTGTTACATAAGCCTCTGTTAGCTGCTGTTAGCCTGCAGTGGATGTAACACTGTTGGACTCTGAGGCTTAATGAATAAAATCTCATACGATGTGAGAATGTAATCAAAACCGTTTATCAAAGTGTGATTTTAGGACACTTGAGCCTAACTTTAGCTGGTATAATGTTAGCTTATACCCTTGTAGCTTGTTGTTTAGCTGGCTCTTGTCAGCTGTCCGGAGACCGGAGGATCCGTGTCTAATCTGCTGACAATAAATAATTGCATCAATATGGGGAAAAAATAAGCATGTTTATGCATGTTTTCATGTGTTAGAGCCCTGAATTAAGTTTACGAGATGAGGTTTAAGGTGAGGATGAAGAGAATGGCATTTTATTAAGATGTCGGTTGCATTATCATCCTTGACATTTTCTCTTCTTTGGTGAAGTGGACCCCTTCTTCTTTGATAAAACAGGTATGATCCTTCATATCTCGAGTCTGAAGGTGCAGGTACAAATCCTCCACCTTTTGTGCACTACGTATGTAGCCGGTCCCTAGGCACTCAGGTAAAATGCGATTAGTCGCAAGGGAGATGTCCTTTCCGCCACGGGATTCAATTCTTGCTTGAGAGAGTTCAGGATGTGTTAAAGAAGAAATGTGATCATTCCAAATATTGATTTTCAAGTTTGTTAGAATTTTGCAAACTGTTTTTGTCTTATATACTGTATTTACACATACTGTACGCTAGCACATGTTTTAGTAAATCTCTGCACCTATTTCCCATTTTCCAAGCAAAATATAAAGAAATGAGTAGTGGCTTGAGACTTGTATAGTACTGTAATCATTGTAATGCTGATCTAAATCCGATTCAGCTGATGTAATTATGATTCTGCAGCAGCTGGTTCAACTTAACATAATTTGTAACCTACTAACTTATTAGTAGCATGTAAAGGGTTAACACAGAGATGGACGTCTGCACACTTTGTAAGATTCATTTTTTTCAGTATTATTTGTTGTAAGAGAAGTCTTTAAAAGAGTTTTACAATACATGCTGAGAAGTCTGGGAAGGGCAGTGGAGTGGTTAATTCTGTTGCCCCACAGGAAGAAGGTTCCTGGTTTGAATCCCCTGTATGGATTTCCTCTTGGTACTCAATTTCCTCTTCAACAGTACAAAGACAGGTTAATTGGTGATTCTAAATTAGCCCTGGATGTGAGCTAGATAAAGTGTGTAGAATAAAGTGCTGTATGGATCAGGGTTCTAGCTAGCAGTGGTTTGCCCGGCACTGCACCTGGCTGAGAATTCCAGCTGTTAGCTACCAGAACAGAAGCGCTTGCCCGCTTATACCCCGCCTCTCACCCTATGACAGCTGGGAAAGCTCCAGCTTCCCCAAGACTATGGCTTGGATAACCGGTTAATTTGATGCGGTTCCACACAGTACTGGAATGAGTATCATGAGAAAAAAAAAAGTTCACAAATACAAGTTTATGTTTCTAAGATAAAATCCAACCCGTTTTTCTTGTAATTAAAAAACAAAAAAGAACAGAATGAACTTGAAAAGAAAAGAGATCATCTCTTTTAAACCCGCTGCAGCGGTAACCAAGCAGAAGTGCTTACATAATCTTTCCACATTAGTGTCTTAATGGACTATCTACCACGATTCATTTTCCATCCCATTTACCTTTCTGCAAACTTTACAGTCCTCACAGTTACATCATCTCAATACTACTGCGAGCTTTGAACAGAATGAGCACCAAACACACGATGAAGGGATCAAATAGACTATTACAGCATAAAGATGGAAAGTTTTACCAAAACAATTTAAATACATTTAGCCAAAGAGCACATGTGAGCAGGGACATCATAACAGTATAACAGTATGTTCATACAGTTAACCTGCACTGTTTTTGGATATACAGCACTTAATAAAAGTGCTAATGACTTAGCCGTCTCTTTATTCTTTTCATCCACCTTCCGCCTCATGTCTTTGCCATCAACTTTTCAATGTGCACACGACAACAACAACCACAAACAGGAGATGATGCCACCTCCTGCTTTATTAGAAACTGTTGAATATTTCATCACGGGACAATTTTCAGAGTCGGACTGCACTTTTTCGTAGCAGGCTGACAAGTGCAAGGCCAGAGAGAGGAGAAAAAAAAGGGAGACGAAGAAGAGGAGCGATGAAAAGAGGAAATGCAGAAAGGAATCAGCAGAAGCAGCAGCAGCATCCCGGCCGCCTGCAAGGCCTGCTGCGGTTCTATTCTCCTCTCCGTGGGATCACATTGCTGGTTTTGCCTGATAGGACAATTTGCCACTTCATTACTAATTGATAATCACCAGAGAGTAATGCTCATTAGTCCAAGTGCTGAATAGTGCAGCTAGCATGCTGACATTTTCTGCCTCTCCATAATGACTCTGTTGAAGCTGGCAAATTCGTCTCCTCTTAACACACAGTAAAAACAGGCATTGTGGAGAACAGATGAAGGTAAAGATATGAAGGGCTTAAACTTTACAGCACCAGCTGTCTTTCATTTTTATGTGCAAATCTCTAATGAATTATTCATTGAGATCAACACTTGTTATAAGAGGATTGTTGGAGAAGTGTATTCTTTGATTCATTTGCATAGCACTGAACCTGTTAACAAACTATGTCTTCATTTTGAACCAATTCCTTCTCAGCTGCTTTAGAAAACTTAGTCATACTTTTCAAACACCCAGTGATGCATAATTCTGAGCTGAAGCCAATACCAGTGTTTAAAATGTAATATGGCCAGTAGCTGATGCTCATGCCAGCATTTTTCTGTTTGCCTGTATGTTATTTATTTCCTACTTTGTGTCGAGGAAACAAAGAAATCATTATTATAAAAAATAACTTTCCTCCTTTCAGCTCTTCATCACACTGTTTAGCATGGTGCACAGTGTTGAGAGAGAACTGAATGCAAAGGTGAAGCTTGTCCATTTAGTGGTCAATCTGCGTTCCTACCTTAATCTAGGCCAAATCTAACCCAATATGGCCATGAAAGAATAAGATCGTGGATACAATGGCAAAAATGAGCTTTCCTCTGAATAACTGAGCACGAGGAGCTCGGTTATTCAGGAGGGGCTGGGAGTAGAGCCTCTGCTCCATGGTATCAAAAACAGAGTTTTTGATACCATGACTAGGATGCGTCCTGGGCACCTACTAAAAGAGGTGGTTTTGGCATTTCCTAATGGGAGGAGACTCAGGGCAGACCCAGGACTTGGGTATGTTTCTTGGGAATGTTAGGAATGTTTTGGTATTCCTCTGGAAGAATGGGAAAGTGGTGGCTGAGAGGGGGAAGTCTAGATATCTCTGCTTAGACTGCTGCCTATGCAGTCCAGACCTGGATAAGTGGTAGAAAATGCATGGATGAATGGGTGAGTGGCAGACTGATGTGATAAAACAGATAAATATCAGTAACTGACATTGATAAATGTACTTTCATTTGCATGTATCAGCTAACGGGGCCAATATAGGTTATTAATGATATGCGGTATCCCTAAAAAATGCTTTACAACATATTTTATCCATTAGCTTCTTGCACCATTATCTGTCAAACTTCAAGCAAGTTTTATTAGAGTTGTGGGGATGTTACATCATGAATCTTCACTGAATTCAAGATTCACTTTAGCCAGCAAGCAGGTGGTCCCTGCCATGTCAAAAGGAGAAAGCTTGCTGTGATGTTTCCAGTGATGTTTGATGAAAACTAAATAGGGTAAAAGCAAGAGAGAAAACAACTGCTGTGCCTGGTCACTGACCTGCCACAGGGTGGATCACCTCTTGTGATACGAGTTGGTGGAAGGGAGGAAAACAGCACAATTTACTGTGACTGGTCAGATAAAGGTAAAAAAAAACAAACCAAAAAAACATTCCTAAACAAAACAAGAAGCAAAGCCCAAATGTGATTGCAAAGGAGCTGCAAAAAGGTTTAGCTGGCACAGAAGAGTGCACCATTTAACTGTGCAGCAATGATGCACAAACACAGTTTACACGAGACGGTCACTGGAATCACAAAAGTCCGCGAATTTGTTATAGCCACACTACAAAAAAGTTCAAATTGAGCTCTATGTTTGAAGAATACAGGAGCAGCACTGAATACATAGCTGATTGTTAAGCAGCGAAGCAGAAATATTCTGTTTGGGTTTGTGTGGCGGCCAGTGGTTCAGATAACATAACAATAACAGAGCAAAGAATGGGTTTTACTATGAATCCATGCAGTTAGTTGTGAAGTGAAACTGCAAGAGGACAATGATCAAAAAAAAGACCTCAAAACTGGCATGAAACAGCAGCTGAAGTGTTCAGACGCTGTTATGACCCCCTGACTTTACCATCACCGATCTGCACAGAGACATAAACAGCCTGAAAATATCTCTTTGCATATCAGAAATACATCTTTAACAATGGTCTAATATGCTCATTTCCAGCTCTATATGTATTCTGGGTCTCCCCTATGGACTAAATTAATTTATACTGGCACTTTATGCAACCTCCCGATTCATCCACAGCCTGAAACGAGCTGGTTTAGCTTCCGTCTCCTCAAGGGCCCCACTCTCTCCCAGCAAAGGCCAGTGGTCACCATTAAATGTGATCAGGGAGGAAGTGTAACCATGTTAAACATAATTTCCCCCAAGCCAAAATCTAACCCACAGAGGACAACAGCACCATGCCCATCAGCGCACATTACATTACATTACACCATGTCTATGATATTACTCCCATGACCTGCTTATTGTACAAAATAATGGTGGATTTAGTCTTTGTTTATCCCATCCCATCCCATCCCATCCCATCCCATACCATACCATACCATACCATACCATACCATACCATACCATACCATACCATACCATACCATACCATACCATACCGTCCCATACCACTTTGTCTATAAAGCACTTTAAAAAAAGAAGAAAAAAAAACACAAACGAGAGTGTAAAAACACATACGAGCTGTAGAAGTTAACAATAAAGAAGTACAGAAAAACTAAATTAAATCACAGTCAACAAACCGCACTGGGTCGGAAGCCTGGGAGCAAAAGTGTGATTTTGAATGAGATTTAAAAACAACAAGTGAAGGAGCCTGCCCAGTGTGCAATGACAAACCATTCCACAACTGTGGAGTGGCAGCTGCAAAAGCTCCATCACCTCTGTGTTTGCAATGCGTCTTTGGAATGAGTGAAAGCAAGCGGTCTGCTGACCTGTAAGAACAAGATGGGACACGTGGGTGCAGCACAGACGGATGAAGCATCTGAACCTCACGACCATTAGGAGACTTAAAAACAAAGACAATTTTGTAAATGAACTGGAAGTGAAAATTGGAGCGATGTGCTCTTGCTTACTTGTTAAAAATCTCTTTTTTTAAACAGTGGCATCACCACCACCAGCTCTAGGTGAGAAATGGAGGCCTCCCAAATGCCACTAAGAATCACACTGCAGTAAATGAGATGAGAGTTTATAAAAGCACAAACGATCATGTCAAAGTTGCATTTAGACAGAAGAAGCTCAATTTTTTACACGTGATTTAGCTGGAAAAAGCAGGATGCTACCCCTGCATTCATGCGGGCATTGAGTTTTAGAGTGGGATCCATTTTCACACCTAAATTTGTGATAATGGATTTGTCGTATGGGGCCAGGTAGCCCCATAAACATCTGCAGTCAGGAAACACCAAAAATAAAATATACAATGTTCCGAAACAGAAATCATGTACTCAAAACCTTAGCCAGAATAACACAGCTGAACTAACTGCAAACACCCAGTTTGCCCTCAATTAGCAAAAGTAACCAATCAGGCTCTGAGTTAGGAGTCCGTGACCAATCAGTTGTGAGCACTTGTTCCTCCCATTTGGTGGAGTCATGCTCTGATGCCCTTTACAACACCTCTGGGCTCCTTGTGCTCTTCTGGCAGCCAACACTCTGCCAGCTGGAATAATATTGTGTAATTGTTATTGACATATTGTAACTGGGAAATGAAAAGCAAGAAAGTTCTCTCCTCTTTCTCTGTAAAATTAACAGCTTGTGACACGCTGGTGGCCTCCATGAAGAGCCAAGCTGACAGCTGAAGTCAAGAGGGTTACTTTTCAGCTCCACAGAGCGGGTCTTATAAATAGTCGCAGATGTTAACAAATGTAATGCTGCTCTCTATTGCTAATTAATATTAGGTTATGCAAATCACATTATTACCTACAGCATATTTAACAAGAAATCACTGTCTCCCCAAAACAAAAGATATTAGACATTCGACGGCAGCAGCTTCATAAGCTGTTAATATAAACAAAATACACTCACCGGCCACTTTATTAGGTAGATCTTCCCAGTACCTGGTTGGACCCCATTTTGCTTTCAGAATTATCTCAAATCTTTGTGGCACAGATTCAAGAAGGTGGAAACATTCTTCAGAAATTTTGGTCCATATTGACATGCCAGCATCACCCAGTGGCTGCAGGTTTGTCAGCTAAACAGCCATGATGCGACTCTCCTGTTCCACCGCATCCCAAAGGTGCTGGTTTGAGACCTGATGACTGTGGAGCAGTCACTCGACCTCAGTGAGCTCATTCATTTCACAGTAAAATATAATGAACTCATTGTCATGTCCAAGAAACCAGTTTGAAACGATCTGCGCTTTGGACCTGAGCTTCATAACACGGCGCGCTATCCTGCTGGAAGCAGCCATCCGAAGATGGGTACACTGTGGTCATAAAGAGACGGACATGGCCAGCAACAGTACTCAGGCAGGCTGTGGCATTTAAATTATGCTCAGTTGGACTAAGGGGCACAAACTATGCCAAGAAAATACCCCCCCACACCATTTCACCACCACCAGCATGAACTGTTGATACATCGGATGGATCCACGCTTTAATGCTTTTTACAGCAAATTTTGACCCTACCGTTCAAACCAGGCAACATTTTTTCAGTCTTTTTCAGTTTGAACTTCAGCAGGTCATCTTGACCATGTCTCCATGCCTAAATGTGCTGAGTTGCTATTGGCACATTAGATACTTGTGTTAATGAGCAGTTGAAATCACTTAAGTCAATTAAAATCATCGTCCTTTCTCATTCTGATGCTCTGTTTGAACTTTAGCAGGTCACTTTGACATGTCTACATGCCTGAATACGCCGAGGTGTTGCCATGTGATTGGTTGATTCGATATTTGTGCTGAGTGTATATTAATAAGCTTTAGATGAGGACAGCATTAATGGTTATTTGACATATTGACCAAACAGTGTTTACAACACTGTGCTGGCTGGCTACAACCCTGTTATTCATGCATGCCTATTACAGTTATTTCATTGTGAATTTATTATTGTGAACTTCTACTTTACTTGTGCTGTATGCTCTCCTCATTCTCTATTGGTGGTATCAGGCACCTGAAAACAAATGTCTATTCTCCTTTGTATTTTTATGAACATTTCTTACCCTGTATGAACATCATTTAGGACACACTGATGCACTGAAAATATATTTGTATTACCTTTCATCACTCCCATGTCCAGGGTCTTGCCCAGCTGCTCCAGGAGATCTGCTCTGGCAGCGTTCTTCTTGTGCTTTTTGCCATCATAATGTTGCTGAGCCATGCCAGGGTTGTTGAACCAGGCGTTGCATAGCTGGCAGTAGCGGTCCGAGTCACGGCGCTGTCGTGGGGAGGTCATAGGAGATGTTTCTGGGGAGGTCTTTACAGGACTGGGCGATGCCTCTGAAGGTAAAACAACAACAAAGCAATGAGGCAGATGTATTGTGGTCATAAACAAAGCAAACCTGCTAAGACACCACTACTCTGACCATATTTAAAAAGAAACAAAAACAAAAAAACCTTTACAATGAGTTACTTAATCCCTTTGCTTTAGTCACAACAAAACATACACACGTTTGACCCGACCTCAGTAAGGGACCTGACACACACACATAGAGCCCAACAAATTTATCGGTGGTTTTTGCCATCATGGGCCGGTATTATCAGTCAATACTAGCTATTTGCTGATCTATCTGTATCGACATTTATAATGGCCGGAGCATCCATCCACCCACCCATTTTCTTCCGCTTATCCTTTTCAGGTCGCGGGGGGGCTGGAGCCTATCCCAGCTATCATAGGGCGAGAGGCAGGGTACACCAGCCTGTCGCAGGGCTAACACAGAGAGATTGACACCCACTCACACTCAGATTCACAATTACGGGCAATTTAGAATCACCAATTAACCTAACCCCACATCTTTGGACTGTGGGAGGAAACCGGAGTACCCAGAGAAAACACACCCAAACACGGGGAGAACATGCAAACTTCACACAGAAAGGCCAGGGTGGATTTGAACCAGGAACTTCTTGCTGGGAGGCAACAATGGTTAGCACTGTAGAGCACAAACATGTAAATTACTGTATATTGACACTGATCGGGCTCTACACACAGATACGCTGTATAAGGCTACTATAATTACTTTCTTACACTGAGTTTACCTCAAAATTGTGCAAAAAAAAAAATAGTATTAGTAGTATTAGTATTATACCTGACTTTGGTGATGATGGTCATGCTGGAGGCTTTAGTTTTCGGTTTTTATTTTTTTGTGGCTATAACAGCTTTGAACATTTGACCAATATATAGGAAAAACAAGATGATTAAATTCACCAAAACAATACATATCAACGCATCTCATAATCATAACTGTGTCTGAAATGTGAGAAGCAACTTTCATAACTGATCTCATAAATATGAAACGTTTCCTGTAATTATGAAATCCTTGTAACTATAACTGGTACTTATATAATGCTTTCGTACTCTAACAGAACTCAAAGCATTTTTTAAGTTTGAGCCACAGTCACCCGTTCACACACATTCATTCAACACTTTTATTTTATGCCTTTAAGCATTGTAACTATCACACACACTCTCACACACTGATGGATGAACTGCAGGCAGTCTGGGGTTCATTATCTTGCCCAAGGACGCGGCAACATGTGGACCTGAGGAACCAGGGATTGAGCCACCCACGGTCTACCCCCTGATCCACAGCCACCACATTAAGATGGTTATTAATCATGTATTTGAAAAGACAGGCTTGATCACACCTGATTGAATTGATTTTTATGTCACTGATTATTGTGAACAAGCGCACACTCTCACCTGTTTGAATTCACTCTGTGACTTTAGGATCATCTAAAACACTACGGGGGCATTTTATAGTTTATTAAAATGGGTCCATTATATTAGGCTTAACTGCCAAACCATAGGTAGCTCATGGGCTAACTGCTAACTTAATTGGGCCACACAGTCCAATTTTCATCTTTATTATTCATGCATTTTTGGCACAGATGATAAGCATGGATAAGTGAGTAGCATTATATTAGGCATGATATTTTTCTTGCACACTGTTGTTACACACTGAAGAGTGTAAGTTGTCACAAGTTTTTGTGGTTGTGGCAGATTTGCAACGGTACTGGTTCTGGTCTGTGGTGAACCCTTTTAGTACCTTTGTGAAGATATACACTATCATGAGTGCCTTATTGAACTTTTAGAGCTACGAGAGCTCGTCACTGGAACAGCACTGTAAGTTATTCCCATTGTACCCTGACAGTGGATGCTTATTTGTTGAACCTCTGGCAACGATTTTCAACCTTAACTTAACAATACAAAATTCAAGCTTTGAAAAGTTAGGAAATTAGGTACTGACAAATTTTATACTACTATTAAATCAGTTAGAATGGGGAGACGTTTGTAAAGTACTTGCCTAGTCTTACTGACCCTCAAAGCTTTATTTCTTTATCTCACACCTGCCGCAGGCAAGGGCAGAACAAGAGCAGGTTTGAACCTGAATCCTTCCTCCTGAAACTTATCTGAATATATAAAATGCTTTTCATCTAGTCTAAGAGTTAAATGAACATGTTAACCAAATTTCTTTTGTATTTGGCCAAATACAAACTGTCCCCTGATATTGCACCTTAAAATGAAGACAAAAATATATGAATATTCCTTTCACTTCTTGGGAATATGCATGTACCTTTTTGACCCTAAAGAGCACCAGTAATTTGTTGTGTACATAAACTGTACCTGTATGGATGCAAATGGACTTTTATTATATCCATATAGAGAGTAGACTTAAATAAGAGTCATAGATTGTTATAATATATAGCTACAAAGGACACAAATAACAAGAACAAGGTGATCACTTTGACATGCCGTGCTTTTAATATCCAACTAATTATCTTGGATTCTGTATCGTCACACCACTGCGTGTATTTTTGGCTTGTGTTAAACATTAAACACAATGTATAACTCTTGAAATGTACTGTGAACATGATGGTGCTGTTATAGCCAAGAATGTCACATTTTTGCAAAGACAAATGCGAGAAAATATAAATACTCCAGAATAAAATCACTTTTAAATGCGGTGTATTAGCAACATTTTGGAAAACTAGACTACTAACTGTGTATTAACAGCATCTAAAAGCACCAGTTGGCTTTTTAAAGCAAAGATTTGTAGCCGGCAGACAGAGCGCGACGTGAGGGCTTTAATGAGCACCGATCAGCAGCAATGTAACTGTGGCCGTGCTAGCTTAGCCCTCTGAATAACAAGCTGTTATCTCAATTAAATGCCTAAAGAGGAAAACCTAAATTCTACTTGGCAAATGGAAGAAAGAGCCAGCTCTTCTTGGGGCTGCCCACTTGTGCCTTCATGCATGGATGACGGCATTAACCCCGAACGAGCGCCGCGCTGCACCGAGCGCTACCCGACACGAAACGGCACTATCAGCTTAATCAGTTTTAACACTCCAGTGCACAGCTCACCCTAAGTCAACATTTAGTATTGTCCCATTACGTTCCATTACACCAGTCAACATTTCAAAATGGCAAACTCCAGTGAAAAACATGGAGGGAGAGAGACTGTATGGAGCCGGGCTCTGCTGCCCGCTGAGCACAGCTGGCCCTCGGAGCCACAGGCAGAGCGCAGTTTACATCTGCATTATACTTTACATTCAGCACTTGGCTCGTTCTCTTCTCAGCAGAAGGCTGTTATGTAGGATTTAAATGTGGGACTTATACAGTTATAGGGTGACCCTTCTGTAATAGGCCAGTGTAAACTGTCAGACTTAATTTAATCCCTGCAGCTGCTTTTGCAGGCAGGTCAGAGGTCAGCAGCATAACAGCAGCCCTGGAGCTGAAGGGAATTTAATGCCTTGCTCAAAGGGAAGGGGGGGGGGGGGGCATTTCAGCAACTGAAATCTAAAGGCTCAGCTAGCGACTCTATAGACAGACTAATGAAGCATCAGATTAAAGCAGAAAAAAGTATACAAAGAACTAAAAGCGTAATGCACCATCAAAGCTATTCAGATACCACTGACAGATGAGACCTAAACTAAAAGCACAGCTCCTGGTATCATAACATTCAGGCAATTACTTGGCAAACCAGAGGCAGTGATGACAGAATGAAAGAATTTAGAGGGATTGGGAACTCAAAAGAGGTGAAATGTTGACTGTTTCTTGAGACAACAAAGAAGTTAAAGAACAGAAAGGAGGTAATTATTTCTTCCAGTACAGTTCTATGCTCCGAACTGCATTTCAAGTTACACTATTGTTTAAAGAAGGAGAGTGACTAACATCTCAAATAGAAACATTTCTTTTAAAACTTGATACAACAGTTTTAGTAAACTCGATCATTATCATCGCAATGTTGTCAGAAGCTCTCAGGTTGCTTTATCGCTTAAATTGAAACCAAAATGAAAAGTTCAAGAGGCGCTTGATTAGCAAGCTACATCCATAAACTGGTGCAACACATAGATGCACATGTGCAATAATTAGTGCTGAGTAGCAGACTAATAAAATGCTAAAGTTTTCCTTGCCAAAACTGAAGCACAAAACAGCACATATCTGTATTACCTGTCAGATAATGCCATTAAAAATCCTCCAGAGGTCTGTTGTTGTTTATTACTAACTGATAATAGCATTAGTTCAGACAGGATCTACCCACAGGTACTCCTCATCTGCAAGCTGCTTTTCAACCCACATCTGAGCCACCTCTTCCTTTCATGCTGGCTCTGACTGGCGCCTCTGGCTTTCCATGTATGCACATGAAAGGGTAGGGAGGTATGCTCCCAGCACTGAGCCACACCAACTCATATAAATGACTGCAGATAGAAATGTCAGCCTTCCTTTGACTGTAGTGGTCCTGACAGATTTACAGTGAGTGGCTCTTAGATTTGTGTTAGCCTCTGTTGTGAGTAAAACACTGTAGATTATTGGATGATTTATCTCGTGTGAAAAATTCCCCCAAAAAGAGAGACACTGGCAAATAATTTTCTGCAAATAGTCAGGAATTAGAGGGGCATGATTACATGGCCTAAGCAAAGAGCATTTATCACCATCAGTGCAGCCTCTCCACATACAGTAGTATCCTCCTCCAGCAAAGCATAATCACCCTGTGATTTAATATTCTTTCGAGTATGCTTTATGACAGAGTGTCCAGGCCATTTGTCTAGCAGCCCACCAGTTTTACCTAAAGTCTTTACTTTCCATATGCGGCTGCAGACTCCTCACTCATAACAGGCTGTGTTAATGCAGGATCGGTCTTTGGCATCATAGATAACCCAGCAGGCACATAAAGGACTGAAACCCTTTCCTCCCATTTAGAGCATCATTAGAGCCATACTGTTAAACACCCCTCTGTGCTTTGATTGAGGGTTGAGCTCACTTCAGAAGGCAGGGTTCATCACCATCACCAAGAGACAGATGGCATCGGCTTGATGTGGCACCTGCTGTGTAAAGGACACTTTAAACTCCATGAAAAGGTCCCTGCTTCTCTATATTACAGGTTTTGGCATCAGCTGGATAAAAATGGAACTTTTTTTTTTTCAGAGATAAAATTGTGCGCTGACACATTTAGCTAAGTGCAGAGAGCACACCAAAAACGACTATGAGGGAATGCAGCTATTTTTTTTGAAGACTTACCATTTTTGACAATGATGTCTGAAAATAATTTTTTTTAGGAGACAACAGAATGAATCATCTGAGCCTGATGGTCCTGATTTACAGTCATCAAGTCAAAGAGACAGTACACATGCCACATTTCATAATGGCAGCCTTGTAGATGGTTAGTCAGAGGACACACACACACCTACACGCACACACATACACAGACTGCAGCTGTTTATTAGCCTGATAGACCCTCTGCTGTCTCCTATCAAAAGTGAGTGTGAAGGGTTCTGCCTGTACAAACCCAATTCTGAGAAAGTCAGGACGATGTGTAAATAAAAACGATTTGCGCAAAGAAAAAGTAAATAAACAAACCCATATTCATTCATAGTAGAACAACATCAAATGTTTAAACTGAGACATTTTACTCATGAAAAATATTAGCTCATTTTGAATTTGATGGTAGCAATGCATCTCAAAACAGTTGGGACAGGACAGCAAAAGGCTGGAAAATCAACCAATTAGGTTAACTGGCAACTGGCCAGTAACATGATTGGGTATAAAAAGAGCATCTTAGAGAAGTAAAGATGGACAGAGGGTCACCAGTCTGCAAAAAACTGCATCAATATCTTATCATTTACAGTACATAATATCATCAGAAGATTTAGAGAATCTCTGTGCACAAGGGATAAGGTCAAAATTCCACACTGGATACCCTCAGGCAGCACTATATTAAAAACAGGCATGATTCAGTCATAGAAATCACTGCATGGGCTCAGGAACCCTTCCACTTCCACTGTCTGCGAGCACAGTTTGCGGTGCCATGCACAATTACAGGTTAGAGCTCTACAATAGAAACCTAAAAGAGGGGGGGGGGGGGGGGTATGCACAGTGGTAACCATGG
>JAVDPK010000136.1:0-13004 GCA_034780415.1 Cichlasoma orientale | reverse complement strand
CCCCCCCCCAGGCACAGGGGGAAGCATGGACCTGTCCAAAAATGAGCTGTTTTTTCTTGAGATGGTGCATCTTCTCAGCTTAAACATCCGATATGTTTTCTGTGCTCCGTTATGAATGAAATACAGGTTTTACGAGATTTGCAGATCATTGCATTGTGCTTTGGTTTGCACTTTGCACATCATTCCCAACATGCATTCCCAACATTTTTTCGGAATTGGTTTTGTATGTTCAGACTGTTAAAAAGAGCATCGACTGAAGCAATGCAGCACGCAGGCTTACCCCATTTGTAGCAGCATTTTCAATTTCAGCTGACAACTTGAAGTTTTAATGTTAAAAGCATATTTACCATTAAAACTGACAAGTTTTGATTAATATGGGTATTTTGCACCAATAAGCAGGATGTGGCAGAGCTCTGTAGGGGTCCAGTTTTACTCACCCTGCAACCAAAGAGCTCAGCTGTCAAATACGGTAACAGTATTTCTCTGTCTGTGTCGGCTCTGACTTGACCTGTTATTTCAAGACACAAACCACAGCCAAAATCAAATAGGCCTGCAAAGCTAGTTTTTGGTAAACAAGTATTGAGGGGCTGCTGGGGAGCACAACAGCTAGGAACAAATAAGAGAACAGGCACACTAACAACCCTGTGAACTTGTAATGTTCGTTATACAGGACGCCAACATGTTAAATAAACTCAAAGTATAACTGGATCAAAAACTATGAAAGTCAGCCAGCATTGTAATCCATCCCATAGTTGACAGACTCTTTGAATATCAAACTCCTGCTGACAATAGAGGCAAACTCTACTGATACTGATTAGAATCCATCCTCCTGGCACCACAAATATACACTCACTCGCCACTTTAATAGGTGCAAATGTTTGACTGATCAGTAATGCAAATATCTAACCAGCCAATCACATGGCAGCAACTCATTTAACCATGTAGATGATCATGAAGATCTGCTGAAGTTCAAACCAAGCATAAGAATGGAGAAGGAAGGCGATTATAGTGATTTTGAATGTGGAATGGTGATTGGTGTCAGACAGGCTGGTCCGAGTGTTATAGAACCTAATGATTTACTGGGATTTTCCTGCACAACCATCTCTGTGGTTTACAGAGAATGGCCAGAAAAAGAGAAAAGTGAGTGTCAGTTCTACGGGTAAAAATGCCTTATTAATACCAAAGGTCAGAGGAGAATGGCCAGAATGCCAACAACTGAAATAACCACAACCAGGTATGCAGAAGAGCATCTCTGAATGCACAACATCTCAAACCTTGAGTTAGAGATGAGCCTCAGCAGTAGAAGACCTCACCAGATTCTAAACTGGTGTGGATGTGAGAGTGTGTGATTGTCTCTATCTGTGGGCTGGTGACCTCTCACCTGGGATACACTCCAGCCCCCTGCCACCGTCAATTAGATAAGCTTTTAAGAAAATGAATAGATAGATCATTTTGATGGATTTGATTAAGCACAGAACGAGAGAAAACAGCAGCCAAAAGTCACACAAGCTCCTCTGGTGTTGATTTAATAGTGAGATTGGGTTCCCACTGCCAACTTGTTTAAAGGACCCATTGAACTTTAACTGTAGTTAAGCAGAAGCACCAGCGCAGGGTAAATGTTGTGAAGTGGGTGTATTAAAACCAGTAAATGGAAATGAGAAAAATCAGCAACTTAAAACCAAAAAGCAAAGCTCCAAAAACAGACGCCTCCATCGATGGAACGCAGACTTTGCTGTGGACACCAGAAGCATCCCTGGGATGACGAACACGTGGCTTTCATGTTTCTTGGCAGCAATTAGTCACATTCACATCACCCAGTTTGTCTCACACACACCACAAACTGCTGCATTACAAACAGCAGTTTAACATAAACAGCCCTTTTTGTACATTAATCCAAGTATAATTTATTCATCAACATTTGTTTGGGTGTTTTTTTCCTAACATATAGGAGGAGCTGGGAGGTTTTGATGTAAAAGCCACACTGCAGTTTACACTTGTACTGTGTGACGCTGGCTGTGTCAGCTGCCAGTTTATAACTGATTCCGATTTATTTACGCAGCTGTTTGCATGAAGACTTCTTTCATTACTGACCAGCTTAATAAGAGAACACTAAAAATCCATTTAAAATTTAATGTACAGCACAGCAAAGCAATCCTTTCATCCCTCAGAGTCTGAAGGAAACACACTGTTTTCATGCAGCACACAAACGCAACAATTTCTTTGCAGCTCAAGTAGAACACGTCATTTTGCCTGTGCTACTTCCTCTCACTGAGTTGTGTTTAAAACCAAACGTTATCCCTTGCATGGCATTTATAAGCAGACAGAGAAGCAGGGCAATGTAGACCTCTTCTAACTCTCTGAGTTATAAATCGGAAGAGATTCAGCTTCTGTGGGAAGACGGGACCAAAGTGCTCCAAATCCATGTACTTATCTCCTACAATGTCGATCCCTGCTGGGCTTTCCTTCACCTCTCCACCCCGCGTCCCCTCTGTCTACAAACCCTGCCGGCATGCACTGCTCCTGAAGCAAAATGTTTTCTCACAGTTTCCCTTTGTCTTCAAGGAGGAACCTCTGGAAGCAAAGCGAACAGAGCATCTCCATCCCTGAAATTAATCAAAGTTAAAAGTCAAAGCTGAAGTGCTCTGCAGACAATTTGTGCTTTAGAATGCTGGAAAGTTAAAAAGGGAGAAAGTGGCATATTTACAGAGACTGCTACAAATGATAAAATTATGAGTAATAAGCACGGGCATTGAAGACTTGAGAGCAGAGCTGCAGTTTGTTTGAGTTTAAATGAAATTTCATGTTTGGTTCACACGGAAAATACAGTAAACGAGGGCAAAGAAAACTTTTCCTCTTTTGCGTTTGGAACATGAACCAAGGACATCCTTGAACTACAAGCAAATATTACTAAAGCCTAAAGGTGGTGATTGAATTAGCTGTGAAAAATGTGTATTTCTGGTAAAACTTTCAAACTCTCTCTCTGCGAGAATAGTTCTGTAAGTAGACAAAAAGAACACAAAATGCCCATTTATTAAACAATACTGGCTGCTTACGCTGACCCACACCCGACTGCAGCTACTGTGAAATATTTGAAGTCAGGCAAAGTAAAGCAGGAGGCCACTGAAGGTAACAGACCGGTCAAATCATATTAACTCTCTATTCCACTCTTTGCAGACAGAAATCTTTATATTCTCCTACAATTTGTGCCTCTTAAGAGGAACGCTTTAAAATGCTTATTGCATGAAGCAATTATCACCAGTGCCATTTCTCTGACATTTTATTGTCAGCTTTTGTGTGTTTTCTAACAAATATATACATTAAACCCACAACAATTTCATTTTCTGAAGCATTGAGCCTGCAAATAAATTCATACATGAGAGTTCTTAATACAGATTTATATGTACTGACTCGAGCAGCTGCGCTCAGCCATGTCAGTCTATTCAGTAATAATCTCATAAAATCATTATAGTGTCTATAAACTTGCTTTCCTGTAGTTTCTCTTCAACAGAGAAAGCTTCACTCCATCTATACACTAAACGTGCCGAAGAGGATGATTGCTTATGCCTATAAATATCATCATCACATCTGTCATTTGATCTGTAATAAGATGCCAGCGATATCTGACCTGATTACAGCCAGGCTTACTAAGATTGTATTTTGATAGCTTAAAATCAGGAAATTTGAGGAGTTTATCCTCCTTGGTTCTGTAAACCATCACAGCAATTTATATCTGTCAGGCATTATATCACATACCACACTATAAACTATAAAGAGAGAATAAGCAGAACAACAGCAACACTGGGAGTGAAGACATGCCTGGCATCACCTCTCTGCCTCCCAGTGTCAGCACTGTAAAGCCACGGTGTGGCTGAATCCATGTCTGATTGATTGTTTTTGTTCTATTGATAAAAAAACAATATATCTTGTACACAAACTTTCATTTGCTAGACAGTCCAAACCAGGTGACATTTAGGAAGCATGTCGAGCAGACAGTGAAGTTTCCTGTGCGATGGCACGGCTTTCAGCTGATGGTTATGCAATATTAAAATGTTTGCTGGCAGAGTGTGCATCACTGAGTGGTGGTCAAGTGGAGTCTTCGCAGTATTTAGTATTAGCATGCATATACATGCCTACCAAATACTGCTAATGCTCCATTTTTCAGATCTCATTTTCTAATTCAATAAGTTTCACTTCTGTTGATGATGCCTTTCTTCATTACGCTCTCAGAACAGAGCTGCCGAACGGCAACGCCGTGTCAGCAATATCCCCAAATGTAAATGTGTGAATGCGTAAAATGGTGCAAATGCAAGAAACAGCAGGGAACCAGAAGGCAATTAAAAATACAGGCATTAAATGTTACTGCTTTGATTTACGGAGGCTGGCTTATATCTCAACAGACAAAGACATTTAAAGTTTTGAGATAATGTCCCCGGTTAAATGCAGTGGTTATGATATGAACGATTTAGCTCCAGATTTCTCTAAATCACTCCTCAGTAAATCAGTGCAGGAACAAAACATCCCCACATTAAGCTGCAGATGTTAAAGGAAATGACATTCGTGCGAGCTATTGTGCTTACGGCACAGATGATGGGAAACAAGCCAGAATGTGGAAATAGCGGGTGAGAAGGAATACGAAAATAAATGCGGCTGTGATTATATAAAAGTGCTAATGACAAATCAGCATTCGTTTAGCCTGCCTGAGCTCTAAAATAGAAAGTGAACTGCAACACGTTGCAACACCAGCAGATCATTCGACAGAAAATGTGCAGTTGAGCGTGAGCTATGTGGGTCAGTGGAAATATTCAAATTTAACACAACAATGCCCAAGTAAAAGGGCAAAGAAGGGTTACTGTTTAGCTTGGAGAGGCTTTGTGTAATATTGTGCCTGCAGGAAAGGCATTAAACATTAATTTCAACTGTCAGATGAAATTATTGCATCTTCAAAAAGTTTGAAAGTGAGAACAATAGCTTACGCGGGGCTTTTCAGCAGTGCAACTGATGACAGTGCATTTCTCAAATATTCATCGTGGGCTTTGAATAGGCATTTTGGGCACAAGAAGATGATGTACACCATCTGTTCAAAGGCAAAAATAACATCTAGTAAAGTTTATGATGATCTCCACTGATGCTATAAATTCTCATTAGTGTTATTAGAGGCTTTTTTTTTTTCTTTTACAGCGTGTCCTGCATGGACCTTTGGCATCAACGCTTGGAGAACTAGAGTTTTTGCAGCTGTATGCTGGCTGACAGCCAGCAGAACAACAGCGCATCCCGAGAGGCAGGTGGATCAACAGAGTCGGCTGATGTGACTTACGCAGAAATCAATAGCTCGGGCCTCTCGGCGCGCTGGATTTATCTTCATGACATTGTGTATTTGTGACCGATCTCGGTGACTTTACGATAGCGAGGATTTGAATTACAGTTTCACAGGATAAATCTACCTCAGTCCAAATCTAACGTTTCTTTTATTTCAGCTGGAACGCGAGTTGTTTGGTAAGAACAAACTCAGCTTTTTATTGCTGCATTCTTCCCCCGCTGATGGTGAGAGCACAGCAGTTTGAACCCATCGGCAGTGAGACAGACACAGATAAAACAAATAAATCAATCGTGCGTCAGGATAACATATGAGTCTATGTTAATGGAGGGGTTTCAATTTCGTTTCTGTCATTTCCACACACACAAAAAAAGAAAAATTCTGAGTAAGTTAACTTTTTAGTGATAAAAATGATCCCCCAAAAAGTGGATGTCAGCAGCTTCAGTCAAGAAAAGTTAATGTGTCTGTCAGGTGGAGAGGAGGTTCCATGGTGTCCCTGCAGTTTGCCGGATGTCAGTGTGATTGATGGCTGTGCCACCCCCTCTTTTGGCTGAGACGGTTCTGCCTGTGTTCTGAACCATTGGCCACAGATGGCATCTTTAATGGCTATGTCTGTCACTGACATGTGGCAAAAAGACCAAAGAGTGTTGTCTGAGCACTGAGAATGTCTCAGCAGTCAGAATGTTTCTAAAACAAAGTGCAATTGCAACCAAACTGTCCTCTGAAACTGCAGTTTATGATATTTGGCCCATTAAAAACTGGACAGATATATTTATGAGAACATTACAACTATCTTTGAATATTTACACATCCTCTTAAACCTGATACAAATTAAAGTACTGAGATAATGTCATGCCCCCCACCCCCACACACACACTTTCTTACATCAGTAATCAGCTGTCTGCAGTCACTGTGCAATGTATAGTAACATTATAAGAGATGCTAAAAATAGTGCAATACATTCGTTTAGAAAGCCCACAGAAGTCCCATACATATCGTCAGTAGGGGGCCACCTCCATTTACTCTGTGATAGTTAGACCCTCATTCACTTGTAGACATGAATTCCAAAGAATCCTGAGTAGAAATCTATGGGGGGAGTTCTGAAATGTTAAAGATGGTGGCTGTCGTCCCTCTGCCCACAGGGAGGATGCAACAGCTGAAACGGCCAAACGACTGAAACTCAGACTATCATGTGACCATTAAAAGTTAGGAGTTCTCTACCCATTTGTTTGAAAAAGGTCTTCAGAATAACTGCCTTACTCAATTCCTGGGTTCTGAGTTTAGGGTGACCTGGGTTCTGCCTTTCTGAAAAACCTAATGGGGAGTGCGGTTCCAGATATCTGCCTAATTCACTCAGGCTGTATTCTTGGACCTAACTTACAATGTTTAATTTGTTTTCATGTGCTGTTTAGTTAGAGTTGGGCAAAAATTAATTAATTAAGAAAAATACAGTTAAAAGTAAACTTCACGTAATGATAGGCACCAGAAGTCAGCTACTTAGGTTTAGAAAACACCATGCTCTGAGATATAACCACCATTTTTCAACAAAAAGCACATGTTACAAAGCTCCCTTTGCTTTCCACGTGCTTCTTAGTAAAATTGTTAGATAATTTCTTAAATAAACACTGTTGCTCTCTGTTTATCTTTCATTACATTAATTGGCCGATTAGAAGATAAGACTCGGGTATCTACTGGCAATAATGGCCAACAGGAAAAGATCCAAATGGGGATTAACTTTAAACCTTTAGGATCTGAATATTTAGCCAACATATCTGAAAAATTTGTGTACAGACCTGGATGCCAACCTCTCTAACCACTGACCACTGCATCAGTCTCCAGAGCTTCACTGATGGCTTTCTGCCCAGCCTCCAGAGAAACTCTCTTTGTCACTGGCAAGCTTCCTAGCCACCAGCATGGTTCTGCTGTCTGCTCAACCTGTCCCCCAAACCAGCCATGTCAGTCTGCCCTTCAGTAACTCTGCTCTCTGGAGCAGTTCTGCTGGTTTGCTCTGCCTTTGGACTAACTTGTGAACAAGCTTGCCCGACCGCCTTGATAGGCTTTGTGCCTGAGGTTTTCTCCTCAGTTTTCCAGCCACCGGACTGTCCTCCTACAATCCTCATTTGTCTGACTTGCTTGGATTTTTGTGTCCTCTTGGATCCTTTTCTCTGTTTTTTCCCCCCTTTGGATATCTTTTAGGATATTTGGATTTTTCTTGCTCATCCAGCAACACAGTTTTCTTCATCTGTTTATTTTTACTACCACCTGTAAGTTTTCATTAAGAATTTTTGCTCTTAGTGTGCTCTCCATTTGAGTTTGCATTATTCCACCTTAATCAGTTTTACAATAGCAGGCGAGAAATAACCTCCTTTATAAATGTGCCAGCCGCTTCTGATGAAGGAAACGAAAAAAATGTCTTTTTGTTTGTGGATTTAAATAAAAGTCTAATCACTCGTTTATTTCCATTCTTTTCATTTCAGCGACTAAAAAGAGGTCCGGAATGACAGATACATTTAAGCAGCACTTGAATTAGCTCGTATTCATCATTGTCCTGTCAGAATGTGAGCAATAAGAATAACAGAACAGAGGGGAAATATGTACTGCTGTGCACAGAGTTGGAAATTACTGCCAAGTACAAAGAACCAGGTTGATTTTCAGTTTGGATAGTTAAATCTATAAAGGCCACCAGAGTAGAGGATGATGATGAAGACCAAGGTTTCTTGAGTTTTACTCAGGCTTGATTTGATCAACATATTTAGCAGGTTTTGCTTCACATTTTTTCTTCTTTATGGCTGAATTCAGCACTATATCCTGTTACCTCAATGTACTGAAACAAACTTACAAGACACAAAAAGCTGATTTAACATTTTAGCTAATAACAGACCAGTGGACTTTTTCAGTACCCTTGGCTGGTGAGTCAGAAAGTTAATTTCAGATACTGGCTGTTCACCTTTCAGCACCATGGAGGTGTGGAGAGCAGTGAGGAGGAGAGACAAAAAAAAACAAAAAAAACTTAAGTGCTATTAAATGTAAACGGACAATACAATGAGACAGATATCAGAACATGAAGACTGATCAGAAATGAAGACAGTGATCATGTATAGACCCAGTGATCAAAATCTGATCCCAGAAACCGGCCAACACACACTGACCTGGCTGCTCACAGAGGCCATGCTGTGCTAACTCTGCCCACAGAGACAGGAAGCAGTAATACAGTGCATATGTAATGTAAAGTACTGGCATTTATACAGTCTTACACTTTAGACTCCAGTCTCACAGGCCAGAGACCAGTGGGCAAACGCCTGGCAACCAAAAATAAGTATACCCTATCCGGTTGCAAGTGGTTTTTAGAGGTTGCTTGCTGTCGCTAGATGAAATTGGTCAAATGGCCACTTGGCCAATCGGTCGGGGATATACATTTTTCCATACCAGCTGGAGGTTGCCGGGGGGTACCTCACATCCATGGCTAATTCAGAATCACCTATTAACCTAGCATGCATGTCTTGGTAAGCCGAGTACCCTGAGGATATCCACACATGCACAGGGACAATATGCTCACACCATGCCCATGAGGAGGACCGACATTCAAACCTTCTTGCTGTGAGGAAACAATGCTAACCGCTGCGCTACCCAGGAAGCATATGAAACCATCCTTTTTGCAAACCTTTGCAAAAATATTCAGATTCTGAGTCACTCTGTGACCAGACTAAAATATGGCATCTCCTCAGAGAAGACACAGAAGCAGTGAGATATGTCAGTGCATATCAGAGCCAAAGAGAGTTAATTAAATGGAATTTTTTGCATTAACTTAAACTATTGTGACAATTAAGTGTGCAACACAGAAAAGTAAAAGTCCACTGTACAATTTTTGACTAATAGCCCATGTGGGGCTCATAGGGGAATTCTGTGGATGACACCACAGTGGGCTTGCCCACAGAAAACCCATGTGGGCCCTATGTAGACTAGCTGATGTGAGGTTTTCTGTGGGCAACCCATGGTGGGCTAGCCCAGAGAAAACCCATATAGGGACACCAAGGGGCAAAATTACTATCGTCCCTGTGTAAGCACACACACTTGGGGCCCACATGCAATATGTGTGTGGGTTTGCCCTGCCCACACTGCTCCACAGTTAACCCACAGCTACCCACTGTGATCCCACAGGGGCATTTTTGCTGGCACATTATTTATAATTATTTATAAGGTTTATAGTGACTTCTTTTTTATTAACTGGCTTAGGACAAAGAGATTTTAGTTAAGAGGTGGAAGATGGACTGTGAATGCAGAGGTAAGCGGCACTGTGCAGCAG
Organism: Cichlasoma orientale; assembly: GCA_034780415.1. Classification (NCBI taxonomy): domain Eukaryota; kingdom Metazoa; phylum Chordata; class Actinopteri; order Cichliformes; family Cichlidae; genus Cichlasoma; species Cichlasoma orientale. The sequence continues at coordinate 3,387 of JAVDPK010000136.1, read as the reverse complement.
CGTTTGGTGAACAGCACCACAGAAATGATCGCAGCTCAGTATTTCTACCTGATTTAATTCATATTGCTATTTTTTTTCAATTCACAGATACAATAGAGAGAAAACGTAATTTGCCTTGGGCCTGAAATAAAACAGAAGACTTTCCCACTACTTTCAAGTTTAAATGCTGTTCTAGCACGGCTGCAGTGAAAGGAATGATTCTATTCAGGTTTTCAGCCAGAAGGTTAAGTCGAACATGAACTCAAACAAGAGGTTTGTGTGCCAATCTACCGATTCAATCCTACCACTTTAGAAGGGGAAAAAGGCTGCAGTGCCTGAGGCAGCACTAATGCAGGATAAATTCAGGATGGTCCAACAATGTGAGGCTTCAGATAATACCGTTATAAAAAAAAAAGCAGTGCCTTATCAGCCGGCTGAACACATCCAACAAATTAAAAGGAAAGTAGCAGTAAGAGCACAAAGTAAAACACAACGCTCTGCGGCGCATATCAATGACTCGGTCAACTGGAGCGCCAACAAGCCACAGTAAACAAACAAAGCTCAAGGCTGAGCTATCCGCATCCACACTGCTCACTGTGGACTCAGGTGTTGGGCCTTGAAATGATCTGAAAATATATTTGCCGTGTTTCTCATTCACTGCCTTCCCCCTTGTAACCTTTGCTCATTATTTTCGCAATTGCTAATATGCAAGTGGTTTCAAGGTAAGCAGCTCTCAGCAGATTACAACAGCAGCAGGCTTTGATCACCCTGAGGTAAAGAGCAGCTGGTCATTAAATCTAAATAACACACATACCGACTGAGGAAAAAAAAACATACAAACACACCAACTTGCTGACCTGCTATTGGGCTGTACATAATTAGACCCCAAATTATAACAGGTAGATTAACTTTGTAGTGTTTTTTTTTTTTATTATTATTATTGTATGGGACTACTGGACATGACTATGACATAACTCTGCCAGCTAAAACAAGATCAGGCTGTCCAGGCTGTACACTCACAGGGTAACCGCAACATTAGCTTTTTCTTTTTAATAATAAGTCCCCTTTGAACACGCGCAGCTCCTCCATCATGTATACCCATAATACATTTTTAACAGGGGCTATACCTTTGGTTGTGATGGCAGGCTGCTCTCCCAGTAGTAGTTTTAGCCTCTTGGCGTGGATTTTACCCTGGTAGTGTGACTGTGCCACAACCGCTGAGGTGAAGGACATGTTACACAGTGTGCAGCATTTATTCTTGTCCACATCGCCTTCGTCGCTGCCCTAAAAAAAAAAAAAGCATGAATTCATAAACACATTTACTTATTTCTGAGAGCTTTTAAAACAGCATTCAAACATGTTATATTCATTACAAAGAAAGCACAGTGTACCACTTTAGCAAGACAGCTAAACACTGAACTAATCTCTACCACACAAACGAGAGGAGAAGTGTAACATTCCCTGTGTGAAGCATTTAGATCCTGGCAGAATGCAAACTGAGCTGACTCTATTGAATACAGGGCCCAAAAAGCAGAAAACTGAAGCCTGGCGGGTTCTGCAAACAGAAAGCACGCCCAAAGAAGAAGCTAATGCAAGTCCAGTGCAAGTCCAAAAATAATGCAAAAAGTAAGCAAGCCCACTAACCATAAACTAGATCAAGTAACAAGGAACAGAAGATTTCAGGTGAACTGGGAGTCTGAGGAAGCAGAGACCTCATCCAGATAGCCCAGGGACAGGAAGGCCAGAGCCATTTAGGTGCATAACCTGAAAAGACAGGTTACTATGGACCCGGACTGCTCCAAGGGATGCCTGTAAGGCAGCACAAGTTGCATCCACCAGCCCAGCTGAGCCAAGAACAGGCTCAGACACAAGAGGGATGTCGACCAACTCAGAGTTGGTATTCACAGACGTATCAACTGGGGGATGAATCAGGGCAGGAAAATTATTATAAACAAAAACTATTATTTGTAAGACAAAGGCTTTCCTCAAAGCCAAACAACAGGAGAAAGATTTTTTTCACAATAAAACAGGAAACAGATGTCCAAAAACAGCAGACTGCTGTGTTTCAGTCAATCATGGCAAATACAGCTGATGGTCAGCTGCTCCCTGTTCCTCTGTTCTGACTCAGAAGAATGTGACAAAAGACAGAAAGCACACATGCTCTTCAAATAAGGCCGAATGATATTTAAAAAAAAAAAAAAAAAGACTAAAAAAAACACTACTGGGCAGCTCATACAACCAGCCAGAGGAAAATGAGGAAATGATAGACAGGATCTGCAGATCTATTTTAATAGCCTGCCTGGGTGCATTGCATCTCTGATCTCAAGGTCTGAGCTCCACCCATCAACTTCCTGGAACAAAGAGAAAAATGTAGCCAACAGAGCAGGGCAAGATAAGTCAACCCAAGGCCTTCACCATCTTTGCAAGCTGCACCAAAACCCCATTATTATCAGAAAATACAGAGCAAGCTGCTGTGCACCGAGGGTGGGATGCTAGTCTTTTTACTGAGAAGTGAGAGGGAGAAGAAGAAGAAAACAGCGTCTTGCCTGGCAGGCTGGGTCACGGAGAGGCTGATATTTAGACAGGAGGAAGAGGAGAGGAGGGTGAACTCCACGACCTCTCTCAGCTGTCTGCTCCTCTGCATGGTGCACGGAAACCGACATCTGTACCAGATGCAGTGAGTAAACAGCGAGCCCGAGTGCGGGGAAATCTGAGTGTGTCTTTTCGGTTAAACTGTCTCAGCCTGAGATGAAGTGAGATAATGAGCCCACTCACCTTCATGATAAATTTACTTCTAAGAGTTCAGCTGGGTAGAGAGGAAATGTGTTTGGGCTTTTAATGGTGGTTCAAGTTTCAATCTGTAATAATATTTATACTAAAATATGAGTTTAAACGTAATTTCTGTAGAGGAATCAACACGTCTACCATGCCAACCAGGTCATGTGATAATAAAAGAAGTTCAGTATCGGCGAGTTTAACCTTCCGATTGTTCAGTGTGAGTCTGTGGTTGAAATGAACCAGCTACCGCTTTCTGAGTTTGCCCCATTCAATAAAATGAATGTCCTGTGACTATAATTCTTTAAATCTCACTCTGTTCTGGAGAAGAATACAGGGAGCCCACTACTATACAAAGCAAAGTGATCTATTTGGGCCTTACACTTAGCTGTACTGGAAAAGCTTTACCAGATTTTTTTTTTTAATTGCATAGCTGATGAAGTATTTTGTCCTGCTAGCTTTTGCTGTCCAAAATGCAAATAAGGAGCATGATGAAGCACAAATGTAAGGTAGTGTAAAGTGACAAATCTTAAACTGCTGACAGTGCACTGCTAACCTCTCACTAAGAGACACATTAAAGTATACAGCATGTAATTACATACATCCATCTTTCCACTTTCTTCTGCTTTTCCA
>JAVDPK010000135.1:14726-36967 GCA_034780415.1 Cichlasoma orientale | reverse complement strand
GATCAGGTGACCCTGAACCCTCCCTTAGTTATGCTGCTATAGGCCTAGGCTGCTGGGGGGGTTCCCATAATGCACTGCTTCTTTTTATTCACCTTATTTACTTTGTTTATTCTACACTCTGTATTTAATCATTAGTTATTATTAATATCTGTCTCTCTTCCACAGCATTTCTTTTGTCCTGTCTCTCTGCCCTCAGCCCCAACCGGTAGCAGCAAATGACTGCCCTGATTGTTCTGCCGGAGGTTTCTTCCCGTTTTTCCTTACCACTGTTGCCAAGTGCTTGCTCATAGGGCGTTGTTTCAACTGTTAGGTTTTCTCTGTAATTATTGTAAAGTCTTTACCTCACAATATTAATGCACCTTGGGGTGACTGCTGTCATTTGGTGCTATATATAAAAAAAATATATTTTTTTTTAAAATGAAGTGGAACCATGAAAAACATGCTAGGAAAGCTGCAACCACCAAATAGCTGCAGAGAGTAAGGCAAGTCCTGAGGAGTCAGCTGAATGGGAAGAAAAAGATGCGGTCAAACACCACCTATGCCGTGCTGATCTTCAGATACCCTGCTGGGATAGTAAGCTGGCCAAAGGAGGAGACAGATTCCACTGACAAGACAAGAAAGCTCCTTACCATGCATGGAGGGTTTAACCCAAATCCAGCACCCTGAAACTGTACGGTAAGTGAAAAGAAGGAGGCTGAGGACTAGTGAGTGTCAGAACTACTATCCAGGATTAAACAAAGATCCATGAGTACATCAGGAAGATGGCCACAAATGATCATGTGCTTAATAACTCAGGCAGCAGAAACCTGAGAAAGAGGAGGAGCAAGAACAGGAACCATCATGGAAGGACAGGCCTCTGCACGGCATGTACCACTGACAGGCAGAAGAAGTGGCTGATATCAAAAAATCCTACCAATGGCTGGACAAAGCTGGGATGAAAGACAGCACAGAGGCACTAATCAAGACAGCACAGGAACAAGCACTAAGCACAAGCTGGGGTCTACCACACCAGGAAAGACTGCAGGTACAGGCTTTGCAGAGATGCCATTGAGCAGCAGAGTTAAGTAAATGTGGGTTGCTTGCACCCACGAAAAAATAGTTTATTCTGCTATTAACTCTTGCTTGGTGTCATTTATTGGAGTGGATGATTGAAGGCTGAACAAACAAAACATAGGCAATTTAACAATTTATCCATTTAATAAACAGGGGCCTCAGTAGGATGTGAAAGAACCATACACAGCTACAAAAGCCTGGCACCTCTTTATGCTGGTCACCAGCTTGGCCTTATACTGCTGTAGGTTGGAATCCCTTTCCTCAATCAGCATTGGTCACGAGTGGTTGTATTGGTCACTGGAACAATATGACCAAGCTGATTCCACAAGTGTTCACTGGGGTTGAGGTTAGGATTGCAGACAGGCCAATACCTCCTCTCCCAAATTCTGGAGGTATCCTCTAATAAACCCCGCTCTGTGGGTGCAAGTGTCATCTTGGAGGATAGAGTTCAGTCAGACTGGAGTTATGGGATTGCTACTGGTTGCAGAATCTCATCTCAATCTCTCTTTGCATCGAGATCATAAACACCCGGGGTACCAGAATGGCAAACCAAGGCTCAATAGCAGAATAAGCTGTTTAGTATTGGAAGAGAAGATCTGGCAAGTTTTTCCATGGGTGCAACCCATAATCAACTCTTCTGCTAAACCCACAAATGCATTTTCCTTGCAAATGTGATACCATTTAAGGGAAATAAACAGGCTTTAAAATGCATCAAGTGTCAAGACAGAAGTGTCAAGATAAAAAGTGTTACAAAATTATGTTCAGTGTTTCAACAACAGCAGCAGCTGTTTTACGTGCAGTAAGCGCTAAAAGGTGGAGCCGTTACCACGATGGTGAGCTCAGATGGAGCGAAAGGAAACTTTTCTAGCTTCCAAAGCAGCAGCGCTTTTTCCTGTAACCACCGTTAAAACCTTTACTTTGAAACAGCTGGAGGTCCTTCATCAACCACCTGATCAGTGAGTGCCAACGTGAAGAAAAGAGAACTTTAATCAGATCACTCGATTAATCAATGAAATATTTGCAACCCTATTTTGCTGTATGCTCTCACTATACTGTATGAATAATCTCCATTACTGTATCATGCAGTTGATGAGGACTGCCAGAGTCTGGCTGGCACAGAGGCTGCTTCTCGCACACCTTGTTGCAGTTGTATTTTATGTTAAAATATTAATAGTGTTAATTTTGAAAGAGGAATTCTTATATTTTTATTCCCAGTTTTAATTTTGTTCTACTTTACATTAAAAAGAGTTAAATCAAACCAACCCATTTGTGGTATATTTTATTCACTAGTCCAATGAGAATCTAAAAGGAATCGAATCAATAAGTGATATCGATAATGGAACCGGAATCGCTAAATTCTTATCAATTACCATCCCTACCTGGATAAGCCAAAATCCTGCTTCATAGTACAGGCCTCTGGTCCAAATGGTTTGGGAGAGAAGAGCTGGGAGAGGAAATCAACTCCTATTGATATCAGAATAGAGTGCTAAGAATGTTGTTGTTCCAAAGAATTCTGAAAGATGCATAAAAATATCCCACAAGGATAGGTCTCCTACGTAACACATCATTTGTTTTGTGGAGTTCTTGACTTTTCTTATGAAAAGATTTGAACATGTCACATAAGAAATTTTATATATTTTTGCATTACATGCTGGACCACAGCTTGCTAGTACCTCTGCTGCATCTTTTTGGACTTTTCTTCTACCCCCCCGAAAGGCTTCTTCAGGTCTCAACAACAAGCCTTTCGGATGAGAGGTGAAATGTATTCAAGAAACTTAAAGAAGTCCAGTCGCTTTTTTCAAGCTCCAGAGAAAAAACCCTGAAGTTCCCTGGATAAGATGCAATCCAACGTTGTAGTACAAGCCTCTGAATGCAGTTCGGTGGGGAACACTGGACTCCTCGCCATAACATCTTATTAAAATTTAATAGTCCGCCTGTGTAATTAGGGATTGTTGGTAACATCTCCAGTGCACATAATCATAAAGCTATTCCGAGGAACTGAATTATTTTATTTCCTTTCATCTCTCAGAATTCATAGTAGGAATCTGAACTCGCTTCTTGTTATGCTGTAATTACATTTGTGGGTACAATTTTATGGAAACTCCCAAAATGAAACTAAAGTGGTAAGAGAGCAGACGTCACCCTCATCCAATACAGCATATCCAAAACAAAAAAGCTTTTAAATGTTCTCAAGAGATCTTTAATAAGTGACACATTTAGATATAATATAGCATTCATTTTGATAGCTCATTGACCATGTAGATACACCATCACCTGTAAAAATGTAATGTGTTTGGTTACATGAGCGATAAAGAATTTACCCCGTAATACTATATGCTATATTTTGTAAATTACAAATTAAGCTTCACCATCTGGCATGGACAATTTTAAACAAAGACTTGAAGTTCCAGAATGTTTTGTTACACATTTAAACAGTCAAGCTACAATGTTCAAAACAGATAATAGGCTCTGAATGTAATGGTTACAGGAGAGTAGAACATCCACACACACACACACACACACGTGTAACACTGAATGTCTTATTGTAAATGTCCGTGCTGACTGATGTTTGTGTAACAGTCTACTTCAATTGCCAATCCCATGTAACAGCCAAGGACGTAGCCCAGTTTCCACTGTAGAATACTGAAGATGATGGAAAGACAGAATAAGGTGAAGGCAACAAATTACCCATCAGTGTGAAGTGCATGCATATTTTATTTATATATTTGTAGGTAGGTAGGTAGGTAAGGTAGATAGTAGTTCTGTGGAATAGAAAAACCTAATACCTTCATTTACTGCCAGTGATGCGATTTTGAGGAAATATAATTTCTCTTAAACAATAAGTACTTTAAAGTCAAGTTTAGCCCCCACCTTGTGGTATTGCTGGAACAAAAACCACCCACACATGTAATGAGGATTAACATGAAACCAACTATTGTATCAAAAAAAATAAATAAATAAATCTAATGGTAAGACAAATAACTACCATTATGCAATATTATTTGTGGGATTGAGAACTGGTTACATCAATTACATCAATAAAACAGTGTATCCCAGTGATCCCAGACGCCATGGTGTCCTGGGGCATTGCCCCTTGACAGGGTCTCTCATGGCTAATTGGTCCAGGATGAGGGGCCAGACAAAGAGTGATTCCAATGACCCCTATGGAATACACACCAAGGGAACAGTTAACCCTGCCATAGACTTTATTGTCCTACCGGGAGACTGCTGAGTGGAGAGTGGTGTTTTGTTATTGGACTTCTATGCAAACCACAATTTGTCCATAACATACACCATGTTCAAACATAATGTCCATAAGTGCACGTGGCACCAGGACACCCTAGGTCGCAGGTCCTTGATTGATTTTGTAATCGTATCATTAGATCTGTGGCTGTATGTTCTGGACACTTGAGTGACAATAGGAGCTGAGCTGTCAGCTGATCACCACCTTGGTGGTGAGCTGGCTCAAGTGGCGAGGGAGGACACTGGACAGACCTGGCGCACCTAAATATATAGTGAGGGAGCGTTGGGAATGCCTACCAGAGTCTGCAGTCCACAAGAGCTTCAACTCCCACCTCCTGCAGAACTTCGGCAGCATTCCAAGGGAGGCTGAGGACAGAGTACAAATGGCCCATGTTCCGTACCTCCATTGTTGAGGCTGCTGCTCAGAGCTGTGGCTGCAAGGTGGTTGGTGCCTGTCATGGTGGTAATCCCCAAATGAGATGGTGGACACCGGAGGTGAAGGGAGCCATCAAGCTGAAGTCCTATTGGGCTTAGTTGGGCCAAATGGAACACGGCCTGCATGGTGCCAAAACAAAATCTTGGGTGTGAGAAGAGTTCAGTGAGGCTGTGGAAAAAAGACTTTCGGACCACCTCCAAGCGATTCTGGCAAACCATTAGGCGACTTGGGAGAGGAAAGTGGTGCTCTACTCACATGGTCTATAGTGCGGGTTGGGCACTGCTGACTTCAACACATTCAGGTGTCTGGCCTATTGCTGTGGGCCATTCAGTCCTTGTACAACTGCAGTGAGAGCTTGGTCCGTATTGCCGGCAAGTCGGATTCGTTTCCTTTGGGTTTTGGAACCCACCAGGGATGCCCTCTGTCAGGGATTCTGTTCATAATTTTTATTAACAGCATTTCTGGGCATAGCCAAGTTGCAGAAGGCTTCTGCCATGGTGGTGGCCTCCAGCTCACACTGGAATGGTTCACAGTCAAGTGTGAAGTGGTTGGCATGAGAATTAGTACCTCTAAGTCTGAGGTCTTGCCCCTCAGCCGGAGAAGGGTGGAGTGCCCACTCTGGCTCAGGGATGAGTTTTTGCCCCAGGTGGAGGAGTTTAAGTATATTGAGGTCTTGTTCACGAATGACGGGAGCGGGAGATTGACAGATGGCTTGGGGCTGCATCTACGGTCAGTCAATCTACGTCCCTACCCTCACCTATGGTCATGAGCTTTGGATAGTGACTGAAAGAATGAGATCGTGAATACAAGCAGCAGAAATGAGCTTCCACCGAAGGGTGGCTAGCCTCTCCCTTAGAGATAGGGTGAGGAGTGCAGCCATTTGGGAGGGGGCTCAGAGTAGAGCTTTTGCTCCACCATGTCGAAAAGAGCCAGTTGAGGTGGGCCTGGCATCTGACTAGGATGCCTCCTGGGTCCCTCTTAGGTGAGGTGTTCCCACTGGGAGGAAGCCCCGGGGCAGACCCAGGACACACTGAAGAGATAAATTCTCTGGGCTGGCCTGGGAACACTTCAGTGTCCCCCTGGATTAACTGGATAAGGTGGCTGGAGAAAGGGAGATCTGGGCTTCTCTGCTTAGGCTGCAGCCCTGCAACCCAGCCGCGGGTAAGTGGAAGAAAATGGATAGATGGCAAATCTATGCATCAGGTATTGTAACCATAAACATGTGTAGTTCCCAGGTAATGCTAACAAAATCCAGCTCAACTCAGTTACCAGAGTACAAATGTTACAAGTTATCCAAACCCAGTCTTTTTTTGTTGGATTTCACATTAGTGAAATGTTTCTGAAATTTCTACTTCTTTTTATTCTTCAGCATTTTAGTTTTGAAAAGGCTCTGGTTTATGGTCATATGACCAAAGCTAAATATGCCATAAATATATAGGTTTAAGATCTTTCCCATTGTTGCGGACATGGCCATCAAAAATTAATCCAAAAGAAGCAAATCCATAAATATTGTGGGCTCTCTGATAGCAGCAGGTTTAAAAAACAAAACAAAAAGATTACAAATGTACGTACTATAGACAGGATAGTTATGACAGTAATAATGTATAGGAAGGAAGAGATTACTCTCTAAACCTAAAAGATGGACATCTTTAGACAGCACTAGGAAAACTGGTGTTTGTTAAACCTCTTAGACCAGATTAAGATAATAAGTTGAAGGAACCTTTGTGTATTCTCGGGACTGTATTTTATATACAAAAGAATGTATGGCTAATCTGCTGCAGATTTATTTCTCACTCTTTATATAACTCAGTACACATATAGCCACTTAAAATTGCTGCACAGCCTGCTCCCACCCGCTGGGAGTCACCCCTCCTTCTCCTGGGGCATTTCCACTATAAACATGCCCTTTGATTTGTATAGTTTTAAATTGTTTTAAAAGTTTGACGCTTAAATATTTTCACCTGCTAAAAAGAACATAATCAAATTGAAGTTTTGAAAATGTAAGATGGATAAAACAGTCTGACCAGACATTTTACACCACAAATTACCGAAACGATTTCCAACATACATTTGTTCATTCATCCATTTCAATCTGATACTATTTTAAAGAAATATTTTGTTGCATATAAACATCCTCATACTATAGAAAGTATAGTATAGATTCAAAAGCAGATATGTAGGTTATGTCTGATACTGTTAGAACTTAATTTTTAATTTGTTGCTGTGGGGGGCTGGGAGAACTGTTTGCTCGTTAAGTGTGAACACTGGATTGAATGCTAATGCAGTGCTAATTTTTTCCTATCAGCATATACAGTTTTTGCACTAAATTAAAACCTGCAGTATGAGGCTAGACATGCATCTGTTGTTGTCCCTTTCACAGCAAAGCAGAGTATTAGAATAAGTCACAGAGAGGTGCTATACTAAGATTAGAGACAGACAACTTAGTGCATCAAGTAATGTTTAAAGTAAGCATGCATGATTGTGACTGTTGATTTGGAAAGCCAGAACATCAGCAGCATGCATTATTCCCTGTGGTTGTAAGCGCAGGGCCAAATCTATGGGTCCCCAATCCCCAGTAGCTTTTCATCGAGTCCTCACCTTCAATGTTTAGAACACAGCAGCACATATTTCTTTAGAGCAGAATTCATACAATATTGTTGCACAATCCCGGTGTGCTGTTATATCACATCTAAAATGCACCCTTCGCTGAGAGGACCCAGCAATAATCAATTTGTGTTGAAATTTTAACTTTAGTTTTTGTTGAAAGACACTAGCAGGAAGTTAAATAATCGTTTTGTGCTATCATGTTCACCAATAACTACAGAGTGCAAGCATCACTGTCCGTGTGCACAACCTCTACTTCGTGTGCCTGAAGCAAATATTTCTATCAGTGTTTTACAGAAAGGTTCAACATTATGATGGCTACAATTATGGTAGCCCTGAGCAAATGTAAAGTGCATGCATATACAGTGTAGCTAGCTGTAAATGGATGTGCTTCCATTATCACTGCTCCCCTTGGTGGATACACAGGACATTTCCCGAATGCCGCTTAGGAGTGTTGCCACTCGTGGTGGCACGGTCCACGTCTCCAGCAGGGAATCTCATTACGGTCGAGGACCAGCCAAGCATCTGTCATGATTCTATCAAGGAGCAGCTGGCCATTTTAAGTGGCTGTATCCATACTGTACATCGCGCCCTTTAAAGTTGAGACAGCTTGTGAGGCTGAGGTAGAGAAATTAGAAGTCATATTTTTTCTCCAAGTATTTTTGATCCCTCATTACTTCTTAAGTATAAGAAAACAAATCCCTTCTACACGCACTCTGGCTGTCACTAAATCTTTTCATGACAAACCTTAAGCATCAGTAATACAGCTTTAATGGGGAATGACCCTTTTATGTTTCCAGCTTAGTTACTTCACGGCTCACAAGCTGTTCAAAATGCAGCAGCTCGCCGTGTGACAGGAAAGAAACAGCACGATCACATTACACCCACACTGGCCTCCTTACACAGGCTTCCAGTTCCTTTCAGGATCCAGTTTAAAGACTTATTACTCAGTGGTAATAAGTCTCAATGGTTTGGCGCCTGGTTATTTAGCTGAACTTTTGAAAGCCTTTACTGAGGTCTTCAAACCAACTGCTCTTGCATAGATCCAGTGGTGGCACCTCATCTTTGGAACAACACCACATGAGAGCAGCCCAGTCTCTCAATCATTGTAAAACACTTCTAAAAAAAACTTCTAACATTCGCTTGCTTTCAGGCCCAGTTGAGCTGAGTACGCTGGTTCTTATTTACTTTGTTCCATTTGATTTTAGGATATATTCATTGTTATTTAGTTACTGATGTATAGTATATAGTTTGTATAACCTCTACAGCACTTTGGTCAGCTGAGGTTGTTTAAATATGCCATAGAAAAAAACTGACTTGACTTAATGACTTACACTGCTTACCTAGAACAAAGTAATGTGAACGCTGTAGTGCAGCCAAACCATGTCTGCGTGTAGGCTGAGTTTTCAGATATCCCTGTTAGTGTGGCCTAAATCTTAAAGGGTTAACACAAAGTTTAGGAAGCCAAAAGAACAGCAGTATTAACATTAGCTACTTTAGATCAGAGCAGAGCGCAATGTGGTGTTGAGTAAAAGAAACCAAGAAAGGCAGAGACTAACTTCTTTAGAGCAGCTATGAGGTACATGCTCTTAGGCAACAGCAGGAAGATCTGGTCTGTGAGTACAGCATGGATGATCTTCTTGGCCACATACTCTGGACTCAGGATCGGCAGCAGCCTTGGCCACCTGATGAAGGCAAAAAGGAGAAAATAAATACAGCTGGTGAAAGCACCGAACACCATTTACCAAGTTCCCCCTTTTCCCTCAGCTACTGCGACTAGCAGCTTGGTATAAAAATGTCAGTCCATAACTGTGCATGTACAGACCATTTTTATACTGGAGGAAAGAAACACCCTGGAGCAGATATCAGCATGAGCACTGAAGAGAATTAATGCCAGAAAGAAAAAACACTGCGCTCTGAAAGGGGTCAGTTTTCTGTAACCAGAGGATTCAGCAAGTATGCAGACTGTGGGTTACCAGGTGCAGGGCTGAAGGTTACTGAGGAGAGATTTTTAAAGCATACCTTTTCAAATCATAGTAAAATTAGTACATTTCATTCAATTGGTGCACAAAATATTAGGACACACACACACACACACAATAAAATCTAAACAAGACACCAACACAATCAGCACAAGTAAGGCCCCAAAGTTTTCCAAAAGTGATTCCCCTTCAATAACCGTACCCCTGCAGCAAATATACATTTGCTGGCCACTTTATTAGTTACACCTTGCTAGTACCAGGTTGGACCCTGTTTAGCCTTCAGAAATGCTTTCATTCTTTTGTGTGAGAGATTAAACAAGGTGCTGGAAACAATCCTCAGAAATTGGTCGGTTAACAAGGAAGGAGTATTTCACTCACCCATCCAAATCCAATCACTTTCATGGCCACAAGTGTATAAAATCAAGCACTTATGCATGCAGACTGCTTCTACAAACATTTATGAAAGAATGGGTCGCTCTCAGCTCAGTGAATTCCAGCGTGGTACTGTGACAGGATGCCACCTGTACAACGTGTCCAGTTGTGAAATTTCCGTGCTACTAACTATTCCACAGTCAACTGTTGGTGGCTGAGTTGCTGTTCCCAGTCACCTCCATTTTGTTATACCATTAAGTGGCAGGCCACTGGTTGGGACAGCACGGTCAGTGGATGCTGAGGTGCATAGTGTGCAGGGGTCAGCAACTTTCTGCAGAGTAAATCACTTCAGACCTCCAATTTTCCTTCAGAGCAGCTGAAGTGCGCAGAGAACTTCATGGAAAGGGTTTCCATGGCTGAGCAGCTTCATCCAAGCCTTACATCACCAAGTGCAAAGCAATCAAAGCATTGAATGCAGTGGTGTAAAGCATGCCGCCATTGGAGGCATGTGCTTTGGAATGACACATCATGTTTCTCAGTGTGGCAATCTGATGGACAAGTCTGGGTTTGGCAGTTGGCAAGATACCACTACTTGTGTGAATACACTGTGCCAAGTGTACAGTTTGGTGGAGGGGGGATGAGTGAGTTTGGTGTGGATGAACTTGACTGGTCTGCAGAGTCCTGACCTCAGTCCAATAAAACACCTTTGGGATGAATTGGAGCAGGGACTGCAAGCCAGGCCTTCTTGTCAAACATAAGTGTCTGACCTCACAATGCACTTCTGGAAGTCAAAAATTCCCATAAACACTCCTAAACCTGTGGAAACCATTCCCAGCAGAGCTGAAGCAGTTACAGCTGCAAAAGGTGGGCTGACATATTAAACCCTATGGATTAAGAAGAGCTTCCTGATTGGCAGAGCTAAATCAAAGACCCAAGTAGTGTGTACTTAAGGTTGACTTAAGGGTGATGCTGAATGAATACAAGGAGTCCCACAGAAGGAAGCTGGAGCCTAAAGCCAAAACCTAAAGGTGACAGAAGTAGTGGGTACCCTGAAGATATCAAAATAGGTTAAAAATATATTTGTTTTAATTCTTTAACAGGTTAAGTTCATAGCCCTGTGCTGCATCCTCCACCCCACCCTCCCCTTCTTCCAAAGGGGACTGTAGTTCAGACCCTCTCACATCTGATACCCACACCAGGTTAGTCGACACCTAGAGAAACAGAAACTAACCCAGGGCAATGATGCTACTGAGTCTTGGTCCACCTGAGACTGTAGGCCTGACCCAGTGCAGTATCACCTGAATCTGAGTGGATGATGCCAAATCCGGAGTTAAAGTCAATTGAGATGCTTTGGCATAACCTTAAACAGCCGTAGGTGGTCAAAGACCCTCCAATGCAGTTCTTGCTGCCAAGGGTGGCACAACAGTTATTAGTTACTTAAGCAAAGGATATACCTGTACATCCTTGACTATAGCTCCTCTGTCCTTTCTGTGTTTTAGGAACTGTAAGATCCTTCAACATGCCATACTAAGTTCAGGCAGGAAGATGGGAGACAGATGACAAGGCACAAGTTTCATGAATACACACATATTTAATGACAAGTGACACTTGAAACAGCCAAAAAAAAATGGAAAGCATATAGAGTGACCTACTTAGTTTGACATCCATCGAACATTCCAGTGTTGATAAAGTAGGGGCATACGATCGTGGTCTTGACTCCATCTTTCCCAGACGCCAGCAGCTCGAGACCCACTGACTCTGCAAAACCTACTGCAGCAAATTTACTGGCACAGTAGTCTGCAGAAAGGAGTTATATTAGAGAAAAAAAAAAACACAGTTAAAAAGAGCCATTAAGGATGAAAATTTAATCTCTGTATTAAAAAAGTAAATACAAGTTTCTTTAATCTGTTTTAATCTATATGCACATTTATGCAAAATCTAACCCATTGTTCTTGTTTTTAATATTTGCTTGAAAACTGTTCCTAACAAAACCCGCTGACCTCAATATCTGCAAATGTTCATATAAAACATGTCTGTCATTGCCCCCCCCTCCCTCCCTAGAAATACACACACACACACACACACACTTATCCAATGCATTCTACTTTAGAACTACTAATCACATGTTTAGGGCAGAAAACACACCTGCCAGTCCATTGACTCCTATGAGTCCAGCAGAGCTGGCAATGCTGACAAGGTGTCCATGATTGTTAGCAATCATGGCAGGAAGAAAGGCCTTGTAGGTCTGAGTGGAGAGGAGAAAAAAATGAAAAGAGATTGACTGTTACAGCAGAATTTCCCCAGATATGGGAAAAAGTACTTCATTAAATTCTGATGAGGAATAACTGGAGGCTTGTACATGCCCTTTTTGACTTACCCAAAAGTGAGCCATAGTGTTGACCTCCATGGTCTTCTCAATCAGGGAATCAGGAGCATCCATGAACTTCTTTCCTGTCACAATGCCAGCATTGTTCACTAGAATACTGACATCACCCACTTCTCGCTTCACCTGCAACAAAGAAAAATGCCCATCACATAAGAAAATCCAAATGCTGAAGATATTGCTGGGAACTGTGTGGGCTTTAAATATCATATAGGTCGTGGTAGGCTCAAGAACTTAAAGAAGGAGACTAGACTTCACCTCTCAGCTAAGAGGCTTCTTCAGTTCTAAAACCAAAGGGTGGAGAGTCCAAGATATTTGAACCCTAGTGGCAGCTGTCCCGTTTGGAGGAGATTGTTGACCCACTATTAATCGCGTGTCATCACGAGGCAGGGTTTAGAAGAAAAGACTGCACTGTAGGTGGTTAACACCTGGTGTCGTAAACCACTGCCTCTGTTCAGTGACGGTCGTTCACAGTGGGCATAGATTGCCTCTTTTACACCAATTTCAAAACCAGCTGGGTTCCCAGTCCAAAATTTGATGAAGTGTGAAGCGTGCTGTGAAGTAGAGCTGTGTCGTCCCCTGTCGTGGTGGTACCATGTGTTTATGGAGAGGCTGTTTGTTTCTCCAGTGTAGACATCTGAGCACTCCTTACTGCACAGCATACACTACGTTGCTTAGCTTGTGTTGGGGGGGTTTAGCCCTTGGGATGCCACCATTTTTGTCAGTGTGGCTGGCTCTGAAGCACACTGGGATGTCATGCTCATTCTCCCGGGTTTCTCTGACAAACCAGCTAGATAACGGACGACAATGTTCCTTTTGTCATTCTTACTCTCCCTAGTTGGTGTCTGACCTTTGCCAGTCTTCGCTGAGCTGATGAAGTCCGAGTTGGGATAACCAAGTCTTAAGAGCTTTTATCCACATATCTGTAACAGAGTTGAATACCTGGGACTCTCCACCTTTTGGTTTTAGGACTGAGGAAGCCTCTTGGATAAGACGTGAAACTTGTGTTTTGTTTTTTTTGTTTGTTTTGTAAAATAGTCCAGTTTCCTTTTTCCAAGCTCTTGAGATGGTCGTCTTTAAAAAGGTTGACATAAATCTGGCAGTAATCCACTACATGAACCTGAAATTTGTAACAGCTGACCTGTAGGATATAGAAAAAGAGAATATTTTGTACAGTCAGATGACCCATATACCCATTACTGTAGCATGTGCAACTGCCTCCACTGCTGTCATTTTCTTCTGCATGCTGTCAGAACTGCAGGTATTTAAGTATTATTAGACATCAATATACTATTCAATAACTAATACTACAGAATTCAAACTTACACAGCAGAATCTGTTGCTCCACATGTTCTGGCCCATTAGCATTAACGGGGGCCTTAACAGATCTGCAAGTTAGCCGTACTGCACTAATACCCATGCCAACGTACTTGCTGGTTTTTGAACTGTGCACTAAAACTGGATGGTTTCCCACTCAGAATTACCTTAAAAGTGTGCATTTACCACAGCCATTTGACAGTTATTTAATGAAGTACTCACCACCCCCCCCCCCCCCAAAAATAACAAAACAAAGGAAATAACCCCCCACAGATATTTTCAATTTTTGAGTAACATGCTCAATGGAAGAGTGCATGAGAAAAAGCATCTGCAGAAAATTTAGAATTAAAATTTCCAGGGAAACACTACCTAGGAACTTTTTGTGCTTACATTTGACACACGTGTCACAACTATTGCACTATAATGCTGCCGTTGCTGGCATCTTGTGGCATTAAAGACACTGAACTGTCATCAACGACAGTAACTCATTGGAAGAGGACTGAAGAGGCCCTTTATTTTGTTTGCACAAAAAAAACAAAAACAAAAAAAAGTTCTGTTGCCTGTAAGTTGCAGTCACCAATAAAATGTTAGTTTTTCTTTGACTGTCAGAAATATCCATCCAGCTTCTGCCACTTATTTGGGTTCAAGTCACAGGAGTACACATGCCCCAAACCTTCCTCTCCCATGTTATGTTCCTATGCCAGCTGAGATCTCTCTTCAGGGAGGAGGGGTAAGTCTCAACATTAATCCGAGATACTGCAATTCTGTGACTCAGAGCAGATCTCCACTCCTGATGTGAAACCTCTATCGGTATCCCTGTATCCCTTTTATTTGCCCCATCAGTTTCCCCAGCTCCTCTGTGAATCGCCACCTTATCGTGGTGGAGGGGTTTGTGTGTCCCAGTGATCCCAGCAGCTATATTATCCAGGGGCTTGCCCCCCTGCTAGGGTCTCCCATGGCAAATTAGTCCTGGGTGAGGTGCCAGACAAAGAGCGATTCCAACGACCACTATGGAAGAGTTACCAAAGGAACTGTTTACCCTGCACGGGATAGGGTTACTGAGGCCCCAGCCTGGAGCCAGGCCTGGAGAGAGAGCTCGAGGGTGAGCGTCTGGTGGCTGGATATTAGCCCATGATGCCCGACTAGGCACGACCCAATGAGGAGACATGGACCCGCCCTCCTGTAGGTCCACCACCCGCAGGAGACATCATAGGGTTAGGGTTAGACAGCTATCAAGGCTGTCTATTGGGATGTGGAATATCACCTCTCTAGTGGGGAAGGAGCCTGAGCTAATGCGTGAGGTCGAGAGATCTCGGCTAGATACAGTCATTGCTTCCCTGCGCCTTCGGGCTGGGCAACGGGTCCTGACTGTTGTTTGCACTTATGAGCGAAATGACAGTTTAGTACCCACCCTTCTTGGAATCGCTGGACAGGGTGCTCGTGGGTGGTCCATCTGGTGACTCCGTCATACTAGGAGACATAAATGCTCACCTGGGCAATGACAGTAAGGCCTGGAAAGGTGTAATTGAGAGGAACAGCTGGCCTGATCAGAACCCGAATGGCATTTTGTTATTGGACTTCTGTGCAAACCATAAAGAACACCATGTTTGAACATAAAGATGACCATAAGTGCACGTGGAACTGGGACACCCTAGGTCGCAGGTCGATAATTCATTTTGTAATCGTATCATCAGATCTGTGGCCGTATGTTCTGGACACTCGGGTGAAGAGAGGAGCTGAGCTGTCAACTGATCACCACCTGGTGGGGAGTTGGATCAGGTGGCGGGGAAAGATGCTGGACAGACCCGGCGCACCTAAACATATTGTGAGAGTGTGCACAGAAAGTCTGGCAGAGGCCCCAGTTCACAAGATCTTCAACTCCCGCCTCCAGCAGAACCTTGACAGCATTCCAAGGGAGGCTGAGGACATTGAGCCCAAATGGGCCATGTTCCGCACCTCCATTGTTGAGGCTGCTGCTCAGAGATGTGGATGCAAGGCGGTTGGTGCCTGTCGTGGTGATAATCCCCAAACCAGATGGCTCTCTTCACCTCCGGTGACCACCGTCAAGCTGAAGGAGGAGTCCTATCTGGCTTGGTTAGCCTGTGGGTCTCCGGAAGAAGCTGGCGGGTACCGGCGGCTTGGGTGGTGGCCGAAGCAAAAACTCAGGTGTGCGAGGAGTTTGGTGAGGTCAAGGAAAAAAGACTTACAGACAGTTTTGAAGTGATTCCGTTAGGCCACTCAGGAGGGGAAAGGGGTGCTGTACTCACATGGCATCATAGGAACCCCCCCCCAGCAGCCTAGGCCTATAGCAGCATAACTAAGGGAGGGTTCAGAGTCACCTGTCACCTGATCCAGCCCTAACTATAAGCTCTATGATAAAGGAAAGCTTTAAGCCTAATCTTAAACCTAGAGAGGGTGTCTGTCTCCAGAATCCAAACTGGGAGCTGGTTCCACAGAAGAGGGGCAGAAGAGGTCAGTGTTGTACTTACAGGCAGATAACAAAATAAGTAGCATGCTGACCCAGTGGTTAATACTGTTAACTTACAGCAAGAAGGTCCTGAGTTTAAATATAATGGTCAGCTGAGACTTTTGTTTAGAATTTGTAGCCTTCCCTTTGCTAGCTGTAACAGGAGGACAGAGGGGGAGGTGGAGCAGCAGCCTAAGCGTGACCACAACACAAGCTAAAGACTTTGCTTTCATTATTTATTCATATATTTGTTCATTGTGATTTCTGCTGTGTTGTGTGCCTATACGCTACCTGTAAATGCTGCTACTGGAACTTTAATTTCCCTGACAGAATCGTCCTAAAGGGATTAATAAAGTTTTATCTAATCTAATCTAAGGTGTACACCACCTTTCACACAGTAACACACAACCCTGAATTGATTAAGTGGGAAGGGTAGATGGGCAAAAATAAAAGAAAGTGCTGTTATATTGAAGAAACTACAGACTTGTCCACAACTGAATACTTGGAATAATTTTAATACATTAGTTATATATTCTACTGATATAGGTAAATTTTTACATTTAATTTTAAAGCCATTTTAAGTTGTGACAAACTGCAATAAACTAAGGGGGGTCAACCGGGTACAGAAATCAAGCATGGTATATGGTCAACAAGTAGGCAGGTCTAAGTTGCACTGTGGGTACATGGTCTAATGTTATCCCAGTAACTTTACCTGGTCAGCCACTCTGTAAACTTCATTCTTGTCACTGCAGTCACAAATATAGTAGTGGACTCGACTGGCTCCATTACGTTTAGCCAGTCTAGCAGTTTCCTTCATCCCTTCCAGGTTTATGTCCCACAATACCAGCACAGGGCTATGAGCTGCAAATTCCTGAGCCATGAGGCGTCCGATTCCACTACCCGCCCCTGTGATGAGTACCACCTCACCCGCTATCTTCTTTTTCTTCATTGGCAGCAAGAGGTAGATCAAAGATTCCACATTGTACCAGATGGACAACAGGAGTACTTGGATTGTTTCCAAGAAGAAATTCATAATGGATCTAGGAAAGAAAAAAGAAATAGATTAAGAGCATACCTGTAAAAATCGGTTTATTTTTCAGTATTACACTTTAGGTGTTTGTTTTTGGGGGGGTTTTGTTACTAATCTCTCAATAATAATAATAATTATAATTATTATTATTATTATTATTATTATTATTATTATTATTATTATTATTATTATTATTATTATTATTAATAATAATAATAATAATAATAATGGGCAGCACGGTGGTTAGCACTGTTGCCTCACAGTTGGAATAACATCTGAAAGGCCTGGGTTCAATTCCACCTTGGCCCGGGCCTCTCTCCCTCTGTGGAGTTTGCATGTTCTCCCCGTGTCTGCGTGGGTTTCCTCCAAGTACTCCGGTTTCCTCCCGCCTGTCCAAAGACATCCACTTACTGGGGCTAGGTTAATTGGCTACTATAAACTGCCCATAGGTATGAATGTGAGCGTGAATGTGAGCGTGAATGGTTGTCTGTGTCTCTGTGTTGGCCCTGCGACAGGCTGGCGACCTGTCCAGGGTGTACCCTGCCTCTCGCCCTCTGTCAGCTGGGATAGGCTCCAAATTTAACCCATCCGCAGGACCGGTATGTGCACAGAACTCTACAGGCTAGGCAACAGCACCCTGACTTGCATTTGGTATAGGGATAAAATCCTTGGGCCCACTGTCAGACCCTACACTGGTACAGTGAGTCCTGGGTTCCTCCTGGGGCGCATCTTCATGTGGCGAGCGTAGGCACGCAGTTCCTAGAGAAGGAAGGAACTGATGCCTCTTACTGGTCCCCCATGCTCACCTGACCTAAAACCAATAGAACGCCCCTGGGACATCGTTTTGTCCATCCAACACCACCATGTTCCACCTCAGACTGTCCAGGAGCTCAGTGATGACCTGGTCCACACCTGGGAGGAGATCCCTCAGAACACCATCTGTCATCTCATTAAGAGCTTACCCTGATGTTGTCATCAGGCATGATACAAGCACATGGTGCCATAGAAACAACTGAGTACCACTTTGAGTTGCTGCAATGAAATTTCAGCAAATAGACGAGCCTGCTGCATCACTGTTTCACTTTGATTTTCGGGGCATCTTTGAATTCAGCCTTTTGTAAGTTGATTGTTCATTCCTAACAATGTGGCATCCTCATATTCCTAACACATTACCCAGCCCATATCTCTCAGAAAGACTGCAGTAGACGGCTCACATGCGTATGCCAAGACTGTGCCAGAATTGGCAGTACAGTGCGTACATCTTTTTTCCTCTCAGTCAGGCACGCCAACGCGAATGCTAATCGCTGGTTCACCTGATAATCAAGCCTCACATGGTTGTGGATTTATTCACCTTGTGAGTCACTCCTAAGTTGTTTTTGTCATTAAATGTGAATACTCAGTTATCATAATGTTGCTGGCATCAGCGGCTAGTTTGCTTGTACTTAGCCATTTCGGACGTATTGCCTGTGAGTTGGTGCCTGAGATAAAGGGTTTGTTAAAAAGTGCATTTTGTATGTTAATCAGCTCGGTGATTGTTGACTAAAAATATTAATGAGAGGGTTTGTTAAGCACTGTGACTTTGTCTTCACTAAGACTTCATACACATTAATATTCCAAACACATTTCAAGAAGACTCAGGAAATTTGTTTTTTTTTTTAAGAATAAAAACAAAATGCAAAGAAATTCGGTTTCACAAGCCTATGATTTATTTTCCAATAGAATATTGGAATACTGGTTTTCTGCTGAGGTGTGACGGCAATACTTGTGCTCGTAGCTGACCTTGAGGTTTCAGGTGCAGTGCTTTGTGTAGCACCAAACAAACGAAACAGGGATCTGCTGCCCGCGCGCGCGAATCCGCTGCGGGTGAATGGTGGATGCTCGGTGTGATTTGATCGCCGTCACACCGTCCCAGGTCAAATTTATATTTTTTCTGCACACTTTACAAAACACCTCTCGATCATTCCCCATGACCGGCTTAAGCCAGTCTTTGAATGCCGGGTCATCGTGCAAAAGTTGTGAAAACATTTTCCTATGACGAGGAGCAAAATGACTCGCTAGTCTCAACATATTAGGCGGTTGCAGCACCGCACATGCGCACAGCAGATCGGACAGCGGAACCAATCGAGTCCATCAACGCCAGCTCAGGTCCTGCTGAGTGGTTATATTTTTATACAGATTTTATAGCTAAACGAACTTAAAACAAAAAGTGTGCATCAATGGAAAAGTCAAAATATATTGTAGGGGTGATGAAAAATTTACTACCAAGTCAAATTCTGTTTGTTACCTTTTAATAGCCTTAATTTAAACTCATAATTTGCTTTAGGAGTCTGTGTTATTGTACCTACATTATAATCAATCAGTGCTTTTTGGACACTTCAAATATCTTTATAGAACTGTGATGTTGTATTTGTTGTGATTTCTGCAGCCTTCTGAGACACATGTCTCTTTAAAAAGACATTTTTAATGTCAATGACAGTTTTTACCTTCATAAAAAAATGAATATATAAAAGTCACTTTGCCAAAAACTGAGTGCAGCTTCTACCCTGTGATAGAAATGCTGTTTGTCACTCACAATGACCTGATATCATTGATGAGAGATATGTTTGACATGTTTCACAGATTATAGGTCAACAGGTCATTTACAGCTGTTTAAATTCAGGCGAAAAAAGTAGTCAGCTTAGAGTAACGCCTTACTGACATCACTGCTGATGACGACTCATATCATTCACACACATGGGTTGCAGAATGTCACTTAAGATTCACTTCCTTCACTCTCATCTTAACTTCTTTCCACCAGGTTTGGGTGATGTGAGCGATGAAACAGGTGAAATCAGGATCTCTCTGAAATGGAGAGCAGGGGCGCTGTAACGCAAACATGATGGCTGACTACTGCTGGTTTCTACAGCAACAAACTTCCGTGAACTTTTGAACTGTTTAGGCGACTAATTGTGGACTGTATTAGTTTGAGATTTCTCATTTGATTTCGGGATCTGTCTTATTTTTTTTAAGATATTTTTGGGCCTTTTTGGATTTATTTGATAGTTTTCCTTTGGAGAAACGGGGGGAAGACTCCCGGCAAATGGTGACAGGCCAGGATTCGAACCTCTGCCGGCTGCACAGCCAAGCGGCACGCATGGTCACCTGCTCATGCCCTGAGCTATCCTGGCGCCCCATCTGTCTTTTTTCCACCAGTTGCATGTTCATGGTGTACTTTTCTAATAAAACCATTGACAGCGAGTTTGGCGATTAGCATTTATTGGCATAGTTACGCAACTCAAGATCCTGACGTGCTAGAGAAATTCTGTTTGCATATTTGGGACCAGCATACCCAAATTAGTAAATGATCTCTTTGGTTTTATGGTGTTCAGTGGCAGGCTGTCAACGTCAGGACCTCCTCTCTGTAGGCTGCCTCATCTCCCCTGAGCTGAGTCCAACCACTGCGGTGTCATCAAACGGATCAGGATCAGGATCACGGATTCAGGCCCAGATCCAGTCCAGGCTCCAGTCATTTTCCAGCTCATCCAGTCCGGATCCGTTCATAATGGATTCATTTTCCCAACACGATCTGCATTCTTTATTAAAATGTCTCATCCTCCCAAACTGCACTGAAATATTTAAACCCTATAAAGTCGAGAGTTCATTATAGCGCGTTTGCCTTTATTGGTAAAACTTTACATTATTACAGGTTTGGAAAGCTGCTCTGAATGCTTTCAGCTAAATATGAAACTATGACTGACCTCTGACCTTTAACAGTAACTCAGTGAACTCTGCTGTCAGAGAACAGTCATCTGTCAGTGAAGCTGATCTTAGATCAGATTAGAAATGCTTAAACTGGAAACATTAAAGCTCAGATTTATCCAGTAATGGCAGAAATAGTGAAATTCTGCATTAAAAAAAATTAATAAAGTGAGGTTGTTTTTCCATTAGTAGATTAAAATTTTACTGAATAATTAATCAATTAAATGGTCATAAACTGCAGCAAAAACAGTTTATATTAAATAAACTGACCTGAGGTCAGCCCCGCCCCCGGGCTCTGCTGCTGTCTCAGTCTCTAACAGGTCGCTCAGTAAACTCAGCCTGAGCTGTTTTTATCTGCACTGTGTCTCCTGCAGTTTGTCCGTCAGGCTGCAGCTCAGTAATTAGATTTGATAAATCAAAAGGTAAAATTAGGATTCAGCTTCATCTGATGACGACAGAGTGGGCTGAGCTGGTTAAATGACTCGTTATGCTCCGGTTAAAATGGTGACTCTGCTCTTTATTTACCCGTTGCCATGGTGAATCCTGGTATTGATGGCTTTGTGTCCTCACTCGCTAACTCAGGGTGAACATACTCAGGGTTGATCAACTCTGAGTATGTTCATGGACTCGAGCTTTGCTCTTAAAATTAGGTAAATAACTTCAGATGACCACCACATGGTCGTTTAACAAAAGTAAGCAAAAATATGTGTGTGGGGGGGAGGGGGCAGCCTCACTGCTTCCACAGGAATTAAGATAGAGGGTAAACAGCTGACATCAAAAGCACTTCATTGCCTGTTCATCAGCAAGTGTAACCACCTCTCTAAACTCAGGTGTGTTTTCAGACGATGCCAAAGAGAAAAGACGTCAGCAACAACAGCTTAAGGATTCAGCTATAGGGCACCATCCCTCCTCTGCACACGCTCAAAACATCTCAACCTGTACCTCTGATATACCAAATACCATCCAGCTTACCCTCAATTAAAAATCTTACCACCTTTAACGCCAACACCTCCAAACCATATATCACAGCAGCTCTGATGACCATCTTGTATAATTTCTAACTACATTCCGCCCCGTAGAATTATAAGGTTCTACCTGCATTCTGACCAGTTTTGAGATATTAAATAATAGAACCTTATAACTCCAAGTTAAAGCTTGATTTTGCAGATAGAACCTTGTAGTTTTGTGAATAAAATGGCCAAAATTGTAGATAATGGAAAAATCTCTTACACATTGTTGATTAGCGGTCAGAATAAGAATATGACAATAAGTCAGCTTCATCAAAAATGTCAGAACTTTATAATTCTACAGGGATGATATTTTAATCCAATATAAATACGCTTATAACATTTTATCGTTTCACATTGCTGCTGTAACAGAACTGTAACACAAAAAGGTCAGACCTCCAAGTGTCATTCAGAAAGTGAGCACATCCCCTTATTGCTGCCAAAGGTAACTGTAGGTCAGTGATGTGCGGTGAAGTTTGTGAGGAGTGAGGCACAGACTCGTCTGGAGTCGGATATTCACATATATGAGCCCGAAATAGAAACTTATATTTCAATTAATTATGTTAATGATTATTAAGCTTTAATCAACTCCATACTGTTCAACAATGA
>JAVDPK010000135.1:2597-12683 GCA_034780415.1 Cichlasoma orientale | reverse complement strand
TCTGGTAGAGGACCCGAGCTTGAAGGGCAAAAAGACCGCCCGTAGGGGCGAGCTGGGATTTTATATATATATATATAAATGTTTGGACCTAGAAGTCCAGAGGTCAAAATGACATACACCTCTAAAAGAGCTAATTTCCTGTGGGACTTCCAGATACATACAGACAAATTTTTTGATGGCTAACCAACCAGATATAGTAGTGGTGGGCAAACATGAAGAACGCCGTAGTGATAGACTTTGCAATACCAAGTGACTGTAGCATCAAGAAGAAGAAACAGAAAAAGCTAGATAATTACCAAGGGCTGATAGAAACCCGAGAGAGAATGTAAGAGAGAAGGTGAAGGTAACAGTGGTCCCCATGGTAATCGGAACACTCGGCAGTGACCCCCAAACTGGGAGAATGGCTCCAGCAGATTCCAGGAATGACATCCGAGATCTCTGTACACAAGAGCGCAGTCCTGGGAACAGCTAAGATACTGCACAGGACCCTCAAGCTCCCAGGCCTCTGGTAGAAGACCCAAAATTGGAGGACAAAGACAGCTCGCAGGTCGATTTCATCCAGCCATTTTCTTCCGCTTATCCGGGGCCAGGTTGCGGGGGCAGCAGCCTAAGCAGAGAAGCCCAGGCTTTTTTCTCCCCAGGCACCTTCACCAGCTCATCCGGAGGGACCCCAAGGTGCTCCCAGGCCAGCTGAGAGATATAAGCTCTCCAGTGTGTCCTAGGCAGCGTTATTACAGTTAACGAAAACGAATGAAATAACAAAAAATTAAATTGAAAAAACATTGTCGTTAACTGAAATAAATAAAAACTATAATTAAAAGAAAAAAACAATAACTAACTAAAACTGTATTGTGAGTTTACAAAACTAACTGAAATTATAGATAAAACCCTTGTAGACTGATGTGAAATCATTTTTTCCACTCTAGCAGTTTAAGCTGGGAGCACCCAGCTTAAACCACCCATCGGTCGACTGTGCGTGTGTGCGCATGTGCATGTTCACCGCGCCGGTCCGCAAAGTAATGGCAGCGGTCTGCTGAGAAAGCAGCAGAGTCCTATATGGAGTTTCTTTGAGTATGATAGAGAGACAGATAGAAGCAAATGT
The DNA here is from genome assembly GCA_034780415.1 of Cichlasoma orientale. Lineage (NCBI taxonomy): Eukaryota > Metazoa > Chordata > Actinopteri > Cichliformes > Cichlidae > Cichlasoma > Cichlasoma orientale. Next base: position 11,581 of record JAVDPK010000135.1, on the reverse strand, counting down.
CTTGTTGTGAATGATGAAGAAATGTGCTGAAGACTTGACAAGCGGAAAACTACCAACATCAAAGTCCACCTGAGAAGTGCACAGTGTAGTGCAGCACTCACATACATGCATCTGTTTTATTGCACAAAGAGCGAGGACCAAAAAAAGTCCCAGTCGGCACCGCATATAAAACACCAGCACGACCGCAAGGTAATTAACACATAATCCAGCTACACAAGCATAAATGCGAACATGAGGTCGACCACTTCCCTAGGTTGTGTACAGAGGCCGTAAAGAGCCTGCAAGTCTAATTAGGAGCATCTAACCAAGCTAGCTCCAAAACAGAAGCAGCTTCAGCATCAACATCAGAATGCAGCTGGATTTGACCTTTGACTCCTTTAAAGAGTTCAGTTTGTTTTTGTCCAACATTGACTGTACTGCACTGATGCTGAAGTTTGTTGTAGAGTTTATTGAATTTTGGAGTTCATATTTTTCTTTGTTTCTCCCTGTTGATGTGCATGTGTGTCCTTAATATTACACACATTTAGCACATAGTGCTGCTGTCTGTGAACAGCTGGTTGTTGAATACAATTTTGTAACTGTATCTTTTGTCTTTTGTTGAGTTTTTATTACACAATAGTCACTCTTGCGCCTTGAATCTTGCACCTGACAGTGTATGAAAATACTAAAACTAATACTGAAACTAACAAAAACTAAACTAAAACTAAGCATTAAACCAAAAAATAAAAACTAATAAAAACGACTCTGAAAACTAATTAAAACTAACTAACTTGTGCAGACATTCATATCAGAGACAACTTTTGTTTATGTGATTAATGATTGAGGAGAGTCTTTTTTGATTAATTGATAAGCTGTACAAACATTAACCAAATGTATTGCCAAGAAATACTCCAAATCATACAAGCTGTATTTTTAGATAATTAAAAATAATTTGGAAGCAGATTAAATATGTGTTACTTCAGTATGCTTCAAAGCTTGAAATGTAGAATGTCATAGGACGTGAAGCAGGGCAATTTTGTATGCATTACATTTTCTTCTCTCCTTTCCTCTCCAATACAAAGGAAAGGGAAAAAAAAGCAGGACCTTGTTATAGTTTTAATTAGATTAAAGTTAGAGTTATTGCTGTTTGAGACAGTTGTAAAATGGTAACGCCTTAGGCCTCATTAACAGTGTGGCAATAATTTCTTATAAGCATAAACAGTCTGAGGTAAATTGTAAACATTAAATTAGACTGATGCAATCAAGATTGGAAGACATGGCACTAACGATACTTAAAGTAAAGACAATTTTATGATAGACATTTTAATTTTTAAGTCTGTTTCATTTTCAAAAGTGGCCTTTTAGACAAGACTCATTGACAATGTTACTTTGTGCCCTGGTATCACAAAGTACACAAGTAAGCAGATAGATAGATAGATAGATAGATAGATAGATAGATAGATAGATAGATAGATAGATAGATAGATAGATAGATAGATACTTTATTTATCCTGAAGGAAATAAGGGCATCCAGCAGCTTAACACGCACGATAAATAGAATCAAACAATGGAGTTATAAATTCCATTGCAGGCTCTTAGTTCTCTGAAAACAAAGAAAACAAAATAAAGAATACAGTCCAGTAGTGCAATATACATATATAAATGGGTATTTGTTAGTGCAGACGCAGATGTGCAGCAATGCGGTGCAGTAATATACAGCAGTAAAGTAGTAAAGTGTCTGATTTTATGACGGTTGTATGTAATCGTCCCCTGAGTGAAACATTAAAGAGCCTGATGCTCTTGAAACAAATGATTTCTTAAATCTGTCTGTTCAGCAGTTCTGTGAGAGCAGCCTTCCACTGAACACACTCCTCTGTTTCATTATAGTGGTGTGTGATGGGTGACTGTCATTGTCCATGATAGAGCAGTTTGTCCTTCTCTCTGCCAGTGTACTCAGAGAGTCCAGCTCCACTCCGACCACTGACCCAGCCCGCCTGACCAACTTATCCAGCCTCAGTGCATCTCTCTAGCTCATCTAGGGGGACCCCAAGGTGTTCCGGGGCAAGCTGAGAGACATAATCTCTCCAGCATGTCCTAGGTCTGTTCCGGGGCATCCTCGTAGTAGGACATGCCTGTACCACCTCACAGAAGAGGCACCCAGGAGGCATCCTAGTCAGATGAACCACCCAAGCCTGCCAATACCTGTCAGCTGCCTCCACAGTCCCACAGGCTAACCAAGTCTGATAGGACTCATTCTTCAGCTTGATGGCTCCCTTCAGCTCTGTTGACCACCATCTGGTTTGGGGATTACCACCACAACAAGCACCAACTACCTTGCAGTCACAGCTCTGAGCAGCAGCCTCAAAAATGGCGGTGCAGAACATGGTCCATTCTGACTCAATGTCCTCAGCCTCCCTCAGAATGCTGTCTAAGATCTGCCAGAGGTGGGAATTGAAGATTTCGCGAACTGGGGACTGTCCAGCATCCTCCCCCGCCACCTGATCCAACTCACCACCAGGTGGTGATCAGTTGACAGCTCAGCTCCTTCTTCACCCAAGTGTCCAGAACATACGGCCGCAGAGCTGATGATACAATTACAAAAGCAATCATCAACCTGCAACCTAGGGTGTCCTGGTGCCACATGCACTTATGGACATCCTTATGTTCAAACATGGTGTTCGTTATGGACAAACTGTGGTTTGCACAGAAGTCCAATAACAAAACACCATTTGGGTTCAGATCGGGCAGGCTGTTTCTCCCCATCCATGTCTCACTGTCATTGCCCAGTTGAGCGCTGAAGTCTCCCAGCAGGACGATGGAGTCACCGGATGGAGCATCCTCGAGCACCCTGACCAGTGACTCCAAGAAGGGTGGGTACTCTGAACTGTCATTTGGTGCATAAGCGCAAACAACAGTCAGGACCCGTCCCCCGGCCTTAAGGCACAGGGAGCCAACCCTCTCATCTCATCACCGGTGAAAACTCCAACGTACAGACAGCAAGCCGAGGGGATACAAAAATACCGCCTCTCACCGAGCACAACTCCAGACTGGAATAGAGTCCAACCCCCCTCCAGGACACTGGTTCCAATGCCAATGCATCAGACTGGCATTGGCATTGGAATATTGAGGTGCTGATGTGCTGCCTGTCTCCACCTTCAGTACACCACTATGGGCCCTTAAACTCTAGTTGCTCCCTGGGAAACTTCTAGCTGCCCCCTGCTCTGCATGTTGTGCTGTGTGTGGGCTGCATGTGTGATGGGTTAAATGCAGAGTCTGAATTTCACTGCATGCATGTGAATGTGACAATAAAAGTTGTTAAAGGGGTTAAACTGGTTCAAGTCTTATTTTACTAATAGGTCTTTTTTATGTCACCATTGGCAGTTACTCTTCTAACACTGCCACCTTTACCTGTGGCATACTTCAGGGTTCCACTCTGGGTACAATTCTGCTTTCTTTCTATATGCTACCACTTGGGTCTATACTTGAAATTTATTATGCTGTGTACCACTTTTATGCTGATGATACTCAGATAATTCTGCCCCTTAAACCAGCCACTAACTTCTCTGCAACTTCATTCGCCTGCTGTCTAGCTGAGGTTAAAATAAAGGTTCGATAAAAATAAAATACATTTTTACTTACAGATCAAATAAGTTGTTGAGGCCAGCTTTCTTCAATTGAGACTTTTAACTAAAGTTAAACCATGTCTTTGAAAGTCATTGATATTTTCATCACATCCATCCACACAGGATTACAGTAAGTCATTGTGTGTTGGACAGAGAAAAACACTAACAACACTATTGTGGCTGGTTCAAAATGCTGCTGCTAGACGCAAGCGAGATCAGATTTTGCCTATTCTTAGATGATTACACTGACCTCCTGTGAAGTACAGGCTCAATTTCAAAATATCGTTGCTCACATGTAAGAGCATGCATACTGTAGGCTTGCTCCAGGCTGTCTGTCAGATCTTATACAGTCCAAGCCCCATTCCACTCAGACACTTCTATTGATCAGCAGCTTCTAGGTCCAAATTCCTGGTTGGCTTGTACAGGTTATGGGCATCCTGAGTCACAGCTCCACAACTCTGGAATCATCTTCTCAGGTTAGGTCATCGTCTCCAAGTCCCAACTGAAAACAAACCTCTTCTCATTACGGTTTTGAGCTTCAGATTAGTTTAAATTTACTGTATCATTTCCCCTGGTGCACCTCTTTTACTTTTATTATTTTTACTTTTTACTTTACTTTTTTATTATTATCATTTTTATTTTAGTACTATATTAAAAACTTATTAAAGATTTTTTTTAATTCTTTATCAGCATCAGTCAGTTTTTAGAAAAGAGCACAACATACTAACAATTCAATTTTATTTAGCATCAAACAGTCGCCTCAAGGTGCTTAACAGTTGCTATTAATGTGGTAAATGTAGTCCTTGGTTTGCTGATTGTACCACATTGGCTTAAGTTGGTTTTCAAATGACTTTTCTGCTAGAGCACAATGTGTCCAGTTTGGTGGGTCTTTGTCCTGTTTTTCTTCGTTATATATACAATTCATGCACTCTGCCTGAATTCAGTTGTTTTCAACTCAAATGAAGTTGGTGCTGAATACAGGCAAATCCAGGCTCATGCCATTTTCAAATGGCAAAGAAATGACATCTAATCTTCAAATGTGTCCAAAGGGCTGATATTTGCAGTATTGTAGGGTCTTTACCTTACAATACAAAGTGCCTTGAGGCAACTGTTTGTTGTGAATTGGCGCTATACAAATAAAGTTGAATTGAATTGAATTGAATATTATTATATTGATAAATGCTTGCCTAATAGACATTATTATAGATTAGAATACTTTAAATGACACTCTGAAAACCTCGTTTCCAAGCTGAAACTTGAACATGAAGTTAGGACTGAATCCTGTTTCTCCCTAAAGCCGAGCAAACACTTGATTTCTGCAACCTGTTACATTCATTAGATTAAGGTGATCTGCTTTTCATGAATGCATCAGGACACTGTACAGCACTGGGGGTTTGGCCATGCATCTTGAGTTTTTGACTTTCTAGTTCGATTTGAATATTTTATTTGGTTGGGTTATTGTTTATACTATTTTGCGTTTAGTTTCACCACATTTCTATTCTTTGGTTATCTTAACTTTTAGTTTCCCCTCCCTTCATATTCTTGTTTCTTTCTTTTTTTCCAGGAGTTTTAGTCCATCCCTGCTTTTCCTGTGTTTGTTAAGTCTCTGTCTCCGTGTAAGATGTTCCCTTGTTTGTTACTTACTACCTTAAGAGTTTAACTGCCCTTGTATTGTGATGCCTGTTTTGTTCCCACAGTGTTTCCCACCTGTTTCTGTTTTTCCCTAGCTTCATTACCTTATGTTTTTATTGTCTGAGTCTCCCCGTGTCCAACCTTCCACAGTGCTGTGTGCTCCTCTGTTCTGTGTTCCTTAATTCTGTGATTTCTAGTATTTCGTTTTCCGGCCACTGTTCCTGTGTGTGTGTGTGTGTGTGTTTTGGATCTTCTGTATTTCCTCATCTGACAGCAATAGTAGCAGAATTTTAAGTTTACACAGTTTCCCAAGTCTTGCATTTCGGTCCACAACCTGCCTGCTACACAGCTATTCATGACATTGTGCTCTGACTTATTCCTGGTTTTATTTATCCCGTCTTTTAGAAAACACAGTCTAGACAAAGCATTGATTTGTCCAGTGTAGCCCTGTTGAAGTCTATATGAACTACCCCTGACTTTAGATTTAGATTTGTTAAAAAATATTTTATATATATATATAATAGATGAATTTATGACACGGTTTTTTGTGTATTTGCTTTATTTTTGTATGTATTTGCCCTATTTGCATTCCATTTTCCTTACAGTCTTACCGTTATGGAGAGCACAACAGCAGCAAAGTTCCATGTTGCTGTGTAGCAAATATTTGTATATTTAAATGTCTGAAGAGTGCTTTTTTGTCACCTTCTGAGTCTACAAACACACACAGTCATATATGATGAATTTTGTGAAATTATAATTTTAACACACATGTTGATTAACTGATTCTTTTAATAAATTAAATCGTCATGAAAAACAGAAACACCAAATAATGATTTGTATACATCTGAATGAGATATGTTTATATATTTTTTTCTTTTAATCATCATAAGACCAGTTAAACCAAAGATCAGCACATTATACACAAGAAGATGCAATATAATTTAGTATAGGTGGGCAGGCAGCTGAAACAAACACCAAAAAGTTCAGACAGTAGTTGATAAATGTTGATTGGATGGATGGAGGGACTGAGGTGTCATAGCTTTGATGTCCTAGTCCATGAACCCACCATACCTCTTCTGTAGCTCACCGCCTTTCTCCGAAGCCCGTTTCATCTCCCCTCCATCCTTGCTGTCCACCAGCCACTCAGGCCTACCCACACGCCTCATGAACCCTCCATAGCGCTTCTTGAGCCCTCGGCCTAACACTGCCTCGAGCAGGTCGCCCTTTGTAACCCCCCCTTCAGCCCGACGCATGAAACCTCCATACCTCTTCACTGCCTCACCTCCCTGACCATCCCCGTCACTGTCACGCTCAGTTGCTGAATTGAGGATCTTTAGGATCTCCAGGCGAATGTTTTCTTCATCATTCTGGTTTCTGGTATCCCCTAGTGCCCCCTCTGTAGAGGAGGAGCGGCGAGACATGAAACCACCATAGCGTTTCATGAAGCCACCATACTTCTTGGCCATTTGGTGTTCCAGTGATCTTGCAAACTCATCATCAGTGCTCAGGGCACCTACTGCTTCCTGCACCTGCTCTTCATGGGGATCAGTATCCACTGGAATGCGGCTTTCCTCTTCCAATAGTATGTCTTGGCACATGCGCAGCTTTTGGCTATCCAACCCACCGTCACACTCTGGAGAGCATGTCTGAAAAAGTTAAAATTGCCATTATGTCTTTGATAATTTTAGAAATGCAGTGGTACTACTTACTGTTTTCCCAGTTAATTGATAACGACAGTTTTCAGTTTGTAAATTACCCAAAGTGAACAGCCTGGCAACTTCTAGACTTCAGAAAACTATGGAAAGTGTATTTTACAAACTAAGGGTGTGAAGTTTAAAACACGAGTTGTTTAGTGCACAAAGGTCACCAACTTTCTGCAGACTCAAACACTACAGACCTCCAAACTTCATGTGGCCTTCAGAACGCCACCACTGGACTCTAGAGCAGTGGAGACGTGTTCTCTGGCAGATCAGTGAATACTTTTGGCAATATAGTGTATTTATTTGTAGCCACAAGACTGACATTAATTTTTCTTCTTCAAAGATATCTTAGTGAAGAGGGCAGCATAAGGAATTTAAAAAAGAAACAGAAGAAGAATAGCAAGAGAAGGGCCACATGCAACTTATCCAGCAGTATCCACCTGAATGGTAAACGGACTGGTTCTTACATAATGACTTTCTACTCTACTTTGAGCACTCAAAGCGCTCTATGCAACATCACCCATTCATACAAGCACTTTTTTTCTACAGCTAAGTGCGTTCTGTCTAACATTCACACACCGATGGTGTGCATTGGAGAGCAACTTGGGGTTCAGTATCTTGCCCAAGGATACTGGAGCAGCCTGGGATTGAACTGCCAACCTTGTGATTAGTAGGTGACCTCCTCTACTTCCTGAGTGAAAGCCACCAAGGCTTACAGCACGAGGTATTCCCAGGGGGTCTCCTATCCAAGTAGTGGCAAGGCCTGACCCTGCTTAGCTTCCGAGATCGGGTGTGTACAGGGTGATACGGCCATAAAGCAAGCCAGTAAAGGATTATGTAAAACAGCAGCATGTTTCTTCCAGGGTAGCACATAAAACAAATTTAAAGTACTTTCACCAAGCTCCGAGTGTATGCTGCAGACATTCTGAAGACTATGAGTTGTAGATCTAGTACAGTAATTCCATTAAATTCCATTTATGTGGAGCCAAATCAACTGGTGCTTACAGTAGATGGTATAACAGTTAGATGTAAGAATACAGTTTACCTAACAATTTCTTGGCAAGATATGGCAACAGTGTAGTTTTTAAGTGATAGAGAGAACAATTCTACAGTCAGCTGGACTGCAACAATCAAAGCTGGACCCGAAATTTGCTGCATGCATGTGATAACTAATACCTGAGAAGGTGAGAAAATTTTAACTTTCTTTTAAAAATTCAATGTGTGCTTTTTATTGACAAAGTAGTGGGAAAATAATATTGCCAACAGTGGATGGGTTAACATTAATTGTAACATGAAAGCCATGTGGGGCCTTTGACCAGTCAGGAAGGATTCTTTTATTTTTTATTTCTGGTCAAAAACAAAAGAGCTGAGGATTTTTCAGTCATCTATTCTGTGTGGCTCATTCATCCATCACTGCTGTTTTATTATTCCCTCTTTATTAAACTATGACACTACTGCTTACTGAAATGTTACTGAAAGTGAAAAAGAGACAGAAACATATACATTTAAAAAAGCTTTTCTATAACCGCCATCACAGGGCAGCGGACACATACGCTCCACAGCAGACGCTTTAGCAGGTTCATCTACTAATTGCTTTGACAACTAACAAAATACATTTTCCACTTAAAAAAATACATCTCTGTTCCTCACTCATTAAGAGTGTGGTGCACGCATCAAATGGAAGCCTCCCCAGTAGAAACTATTTGCCCCCCACCTTATGATACACTTATCCCATTGATGCTTTAGCTGTGAATCCATTTAACCCCGAGTGCAGGAGTCGAGCAATACTAAATGCATCTGCTGGGCCCTGGAGCTGCATACTGTGAGGATAACCTGCACAGCACCTCTTGGTATCATTGGATTTCACTTTTTAGAGCAATCAGGAATTCCTATTTGATAGCATGTAGGAAGCATTCTTGGGCTAGCTTTCAGTGCTGCTGGCTTTTTAAGACAGAATTAATGAACAGGAAAATTGAATTGAGAATGTATTGGCACCTGGTGGTGCTGGTGGAGGTGGGGTTGGCTACCCTCTGGTGGCCAAAATAGGATG
>JAVDPK010000134.1:0-14658 GCA_034780415.1 Cichlasoma orientale | reverse complement strand
TGTTTTTTATTTTTGTAATAAATCACCATGCAGCTTCATTTGCCTGTGTGTCCTGCATATTGGGGTCCGCATCCGTCGGCCACACAGCACAGCATGACAGGACCTCAACATTATTGAAGCAGTGTGAGATCATGTTGACAGAGAACAGAACAAAAGGCAGTAACATGTTACTGAGTTGTTGTAGTCGACTACATTTCTGTTACCTGGACTTTATTAGCGATAAACATTGATTTGTTCATATCCTCCAATCTTCTTACTGGCCATAACTACCAGCTTTTATTAGAACACTTATCGTATGGCTGTTTCCATGAAATAATGCATGTGACACATTTATATCAAGATGTCTGAAAACAGCCAAACATTATATCCATCACTGTAAGTGCTGCAGTAGAGCCGCTAAAGGCTATCTTTATGAGCTCTTGTAAGCAGTTATTGTTTTGCTGTTGTGACATGAAAGAAAATTCACACGGGTGAGTAAAAGTCCAAAACGATTAAGTCACACCTCACTTGTTTGCTCGCTCACGCAGCTGCATGCACGTGTGCATTTGTGATGTAAAATTAACAAGTGGATTGTGATGGAATGCAATTTGCAAATATTAAAGAGAAGAAGTATTAAAGACGCACACTTTCTGTGTGTAATTTGAGCAAAACCACACAGCTATTGCTTCCAGGAAAACACTGTTTTTCCTCCATGGAGAGGAGAAGGCCAATTTTGTTTTTTTTCATGGTTAAATTGCATATCAAACAGGGCTATGGAGTCAAACACTGAGAAACTAATTCACTGCATCCGTACAGTTGTGCTTCGCAACCTTGCGGTGGCCCGGTCCTGGTTGTATAACTAAATGTGCACTATTGTTTTCAATTGTCAAAGAGTGTTTGATGCTAAAAATAAAGTGAGAAAAATACCCCACAGTCATGTAATAAGACATTCAGTATTGTTACACACACACACACACACACACACACACACACACACACACACACACACACACACATTTACTCCCCTGGGTCTTTACCACAGCATTTTGTAGCTGAATCACTCTTCACTGTCACAGCAGGTTAGTTTATATTACAAGGCCCCCCCATAGATGATTCCAGGGGCAAATAACCTAGCATGAAACTGAGCATGGAGCCGAAACCCTGCTGTTTCTAACGACTGTATGGTGTATAATTGTGTGTGATGGTGCTTGCCACCTACAGTCGTGCCACCCGACTAACCTACACAAACACTGATTGTGTCCACACACACGCACACGCAGGCAGACGCAAACGCACATGCACAGCTGCCAGTCTCCTACGTACAGTTGTGCCTAGGGGGAGTTAATTGATGCCACATAGGAGTGACTCATCCCTTAATTCTCATGGGTGGTAATTTAGCGAGGTTACAGTAGGCGGGAATCGAGTGGAAGTGAATAGTTAGCAAAAAAAAATATATATATATTCCAGGGTGCAGAAAGGGAACTTTAAAACTGAACAAAAGGGAGGATTTACTCATATTTATGACCCCAAGTGGGGGCTGTTTTTTTTTTCTTTTTATATATAACTCATTATTAATTAAAACCTCGAAACTAAACAAAACAAACCACTTCTTAATCTTGGCCTCATGACTGAATAAGCTGATTTGTTTTTATATTCAGGAACACAACTTCACTAGCAATATGATTAAAGTACGCATGATTTTCACCCTCCTTCACATTTGCTACAGTTTTGTTTCAACAGCTGATTGTTATGTTAATTAAAGTTCAGAGTGATTGTTTCAAAACTGTTGCCTTTGAATGGGCTGTTTAAAGCAGCAAAGTGCAAAATGAAACCTTTGAAAGTAACAGGAGAAGGCAGAAATTTAGATTTCGTGTAATTCAAACCGAGCACTGTGTGTGTGCGTGCGTGTGTGTGTGTGTGTGCGCGCGCGTGTGTGTATCTGTGTGTGTGTGTGTGACTGCAAGCGCACTATATGAATTTATCTGCCGCTTCATCTCTACTTCCTTCTCTTTGTCTTGTAGTGTTATGAAATGACAGAGTCAACACTTGAAGTCTCTTTTCATCAGTTCTTCACAGCACTTTATCCCACTACTGCTGTCAGAAAGACAAAACACACACATGCACGCACGCACACGCTCGCACATGGACACACAGGCGCAGTCACACGCAGAGGACAAGATCCCCCACATAAATGCCACTGTAGTGGGATAAATGGTAGCATGTATCATATCGCAGGGGTGTTTGATACCCCAGTACCTTTGACACATAAACAGCCGTGCATGCACAGATACACGTACACAGCAGACGTGCAACTACGCCATAGCTGCCAGATAGTGCGCCGTTGTAGGCTTGGTACAGAGCCTGGATCTGTCTCCCACCCTGCTATATTCCTATTAGAGCTGACAGCTGCCAAATAATGTCCCTTGGCATGGCTGAGTGCCTGATGTGCCAGGGCCTGTTTGCATTCATGCACACTCTCTCATCCACTTACATGAGTGTGTGTGTTAAATGATTTCCTTCAATCCTTCAATATTGAAGGATTGAAGGAAATCATTTAGTGTGTAGATCTGGATGACCTCACACTGGTCATTGGTCCACTTCATTTTTTGAATTAAAAATCCATCTAATCAAGAATTCAGTTTGTTGGGGGAGCCACAGTGTGGAGATGAACACGCCAGCTTCAGATGTTGTTCTTAAGCTGAGCAAATGGATTTAAAACTTTCTGAATGAAGAACTGAAGTGAGAGGTAAAGAAGTGAGCTGACTGAAATGACCCCTTAAACCTGCATCTTACTTCAACATGAGCTTCGCTTTTAGTTAACAAAGCTTAGGGCAGTCTTATAGTCAAATAAATCATCAGACTGTTAAATCTCAGGAACAAATGATCAAGCTAATCCTGTTATCTGAGACAGAACTTGTAACACAGCATGGTCTCCTTCTCAGCTCACCATATGGCGTGTGCTGGTCAGAACCTGGTGGCTTCAGAATATTAGTGTCATTTGTCAATGTGCAGGTCCATCTGACAGAGTTCAGTAGGAGTCCCTGAATGCTTGAAACAGATGTGATGAGCCCGAGTGCAAAAGCGCTCTGCTGGGATTATCACTGTATGTGGGGCAAATAACTGTGGTATTGGTTAATTGGATTTTAACTCAAAGTTTTGATTTACGTGATGTTATTTAGTGCCTAAACTGAATTTTAAACTTGACTGATGACCTTGTTTCTGAAGATGTGCAAAGTCCAACCCTAACCCTAAATGGCTTGCTGGTGACCTGGTGGATGTTTAGAGGCTAATGTCTAATTTAAACCTAACCAAGCAGTTACAGAGAAACCATAGAGTCAAAGTAAAATGAGTAAAATAAAGTGCAAATAAAAGAGGCTCAGAAAGAATTGGAACGCCTGTCTTCTGTTTGAAAATCTGGGCATGCCTCTACTGTTCGCACCCAATTTGATGTTCTTATGTGAGGTGCCTTTTAACTGCAACTTGATTCATAAGTGCTGCAATGACTTTAAATAAAGTTGCTTCATATCATCACCTTTTGGTTCTCTGAAAATTCCACAGTGATACATAAATATTCCTGGTAACTTCATGTGAATGAATTCAATATGTTGCCATACTTGGATAAGGCAACAAAAAGAAATTGTGAAAAAAAGAAATCAAAGCCAGTATGCTGGAAGCTGCATGAACCAGTTGCTGGCAGGATCTCAATCCTGAGACTGTGGTGTTGCTAAAGATGATGTCACAGAAAATACCATATGTCAGCCTCTGAGTCACTGCCTGCACTCATTATTTTGGGCCATCTTTATTTTAGAAACAACAAAACACACACGCGCGCGCACACACACACACACACGTACGTATACACGCATGCACGCACAAAGATTCATTCTCCTCAAGGGATTTGTTCTCAAACATTCATCAGTGTGACGCACACATAACCCACGCATGAATACACCTCCACACACAGACGCACGTTTGTCAGCAGAACACCTTTCATCCCGTGAAGCCTTCATATTATTGACGATATACAGGTACTTAGTACGCTATCAACTCAACGCCAGCCATCTTTACATGGAAATCGAAATATTGATCTTTTCTACCACATTTCTTCCTGAACATCTTGAACCACTCATTGCAGGAGCCTCTAACATATGCATTCATTACTGCATTTTTTTTCTGTCTCTTATATAATATTGAGACTTGCATGCATATACTAGAGGTTCAGTTATGTATCTCGCTTTGAGGAGTTTTTCATAGCGCGTTGTAGGACTCGTGATGTGAATGCTGTTTTGGGGATGAAATGTAATAGTACATTTTTCCTGCAGCTGTACAAAACTGCCATTTGAGTTCTCCATCCACCCTTTAAACTTGGACAAAAGGATAAGTTCACCCCCCCCCCACCCCATCTGTTCATGTCATGTACTGTAAATATGACATGGCTAAGGCAGTGCTGACGAATTAGAGACACTATAGCACTCCCTCATCTATTCACAGTGACAGTAGTAAATGCTGTTAGTGGCGTGTGAACTGTGGAGCTAAGTGACCTTGGATTACAACCTCAGGCACAGACACATGGCACTGGCATGGCCAGTTTGCCCAGAGCGCTGTAGGCTCTGTTCAGGAAGGTGAGATACACACAATTCAAAGAACACAACAGGACGGATGGATGAATGGCAAATCTTAACTCTGCTCATTTTTGAATGCACTTTGCATGAGCAATGAGATGTAGCAGCACTGTGCATCCCAGATGGGCGCTATTTGTGGGTGAGGGGATGCAGCTGGTTAGCCAGCAATGTGAACTATCAATGGGCATGCACACAGCACACTCTCATCAACATGCTTGATGCTTGGATCCAGATATACAGATGCTTCTTCCAGATTCATGCCCTCTCACAAATGCTTCAGTTACTGCTTATGCTTTTTCAATTAACAATAATTAAGAAATCTCTCAAGTAAGTTTGATACAATGTTGCTGCCAGAACAGCACAGTCATGTGGCAGTTTGGGAGGTTATCATAAAGTTTAATCTATTAATCTGTTTTCATGGACGTGAAATTTCCTTTTTTCCACATGTGCAAGCACATGAACAATGCCTGCTACACAGTCTAAGGGTGGTATGTGAAATAACCACAAAATCTCTAAGCCATCTGCAGCAGCTGTAGCTGAGAGCTGTCTGCTAGGCTTCACTTCCCCTAACTTGACTCACTGAACTAGTCCTCTTGACTATTTTTGTGCTTTTGGTGCCTTTTGAAGCATTTGTAATGGAATTATCTCAGAAATATCATTGCCTGATGTGAAGTATAGCTCATTCGGTAGGTTTGTGCTTCAGGTTTGGTGACTGAAATTCTAGTATGTTACTAGTCTTTTCTTTTTTTAGCAGAAACTAGCATCTGTTCATTGGACCTGCTGTTATCATTTATGGACTAAGCTTTGTGCACCCCAGAAAACATTAAGTTTACACCAGAAGCCTCACCAGTAATCTGGTTATAACACCTTTATGAACCACCTTTTTCCTGTTTTGTTGCCTTCAGTCTCCAAAGACTAAATTAACCTCATCTGTTCACTGCAGCCGTGTTGCTCACACAGTGAAAAACAAGCTCCGTGCTCTATTTGATGCAGTTCAATATATTTGATGCAATTCAATGTAATACATTAGAAATCAACACTGCGAAAAAGCTTTGCAATGCAGCACAACAAAAGTGGGAGTCAGCAGTCAACCTGTTTTTTTTGCTCATAACACATTCACACATACACAGATATTTCCTTTACAACTCAAAATTCAGCCTTGTACGTACACACACACACACACACACTTCAAAGCTATGCGCAATACATAGTTAGTCACAGGCTTTACGCACACACCTACAAAGAGTGCAAGGACACTCTGACAGTGTTGTATAATATACAAAAATGGATAAGCAAGTCTCACAGCCAGTACTTGCCCCTAATTTGTCATTAATCAAACATCCACTTACAGTACACACACACACACACACACACACACACACACACACACACACACACACACACACACGTCTGTAAGTCTGATCTTGACTTTTCCCTTCACATGACTGAGTGCGTACCTACAGGGTGGGTCACATCAATGACTCTAATCTATCAACCTGTCTAGCTTGACTGCTTTTAATTCCATCCACACACATCTTCCTCTCTCTCTGTACCGCTGTACTCAACCTCATTGTCTCAGGTGTTGAGGTATTCCCGTTTCTGCTGTTTCTGTTTTTCTCTTTTGAGCCATCAGCATTTAACCCTGCGCTATTCTTCCCTTCCTTATCCCTTTTTTACTTTTTCCTTTCCCTCTCTCATATTATGGAAGATAAGACATCACCCTGCTTATACAAGAGCACTTTGCCTCAGTTCTCATGGTTTTAAAAAATTGTTTCAAACATGCGATTTCAATTCAAACAAAGCCCCAAACAATGTCTGCATGTATTTCTGGCAGCAAGCAACTTAAAACATTTTTACCTTGAAATACTGAATATTCTGTAACCTTCATTACATGGTTACTGCTTCTCTGCACGTATTTATAACTCAGAACTTTTCTGCCTTTATTTCTCATTAAAAACTTGCTGATTAAAAATCATATTATTGCTTGCCATTTAATAAATCTGCTCCTACATTTACAATAGCACAAATAAGGGGAAGCGCAGAGAAGAAAAGAGGAAAACATTAAAAAGGGGAGGTAGGGAGCTATATTAATGGAGCAAGGCTATGAAAAATTAACTCACCCAGTTATTTCTTTTGAAAAAAATGCCAATTAACCAATCTCTTTCACCGGTTAATCTCAATTCTGGCCTTTTCCAAGTTTTCTGTTTTGCTCCAATTCACTCTGCCTCACCCACTTTCTGTGCCTGCTCACTGTTTTTCTGCCTGTTTCTCTTTTTAATGGCTCTCTAACTCTGATGACTATCACCCCATTCCTCTATTTCTCACACTTACTTTATGTCATCCCTCTTTCCTCATCTCCCACACTCTCGGTCCAGTTCTCCATTTATTTGGCTGTTGGACTTTCCTTTCATTTTCCTGCCGCCTCTCCCCCCCTCTCTCTCTCTCTGCGCTTAGCTTCACCTGTCAGCTTGGATCAAGGCTCTGGAGCAGCAACATGAAAAACTGCCCTCTGATTCACTTATACAAACACACAGATAGACACACACACACAGGCACAAACATATAAGCGCACACACTTGTAGCGTCTTCTCAGAGCCCCACCCCACTCTAACCACCTACTATCTCGCTCTCTCTCGCTGCCTTTTGATGATGCACAGACGTAGCTTCATATGGCTGTGGAATCAGCAAACATACACACAATAATATAGTTACACACAATTCCCATCCTATTGTTGGGTACTTTTAGTGGCACCTCTGGTGTCCACTTCAGAACGTGCTCTTGAGAAATTTCTTTGTTTACTGCTCCTGAATCAGTGGACTGAAACATGTGCCCTTGTAGTACTCTTGTACTGCTGTGCTGCCAAAAAATGGACTTTATTTAGTAGGCTGAGGTCACATTTTCACGTGTTCTAAAACGGAAATGTGTCCAAAAAAAGATTGTTTTCTGTTTGGGAGCTGGTTTGTGTGTTTGTGAGTTTAACACACCATTGCAATTCATTCATTAATCTGCATGTTTTTTAAATCACTCATCTTTTCCCTCTCATTTTAATCTCCCCATCTTAGTTGATATTAAAAAAATATATTTCAAATCCTTGTTCAGCCTTTGGAACAGTTTTCATTTAATGAATCAGTGTGTTCATTAAAGAATCATTTATTCATAAAACATTTTACATTGAATTGAGATACTTTTTCTCAAGTCCACATTTATGGCTGTATATGGTACTGTGATGTGCTCACCTCATTAAAGGTTGCTCTTCTCTCATGAAAATCAGCTATATACTGTATATGCAGGGGAAAGTGTATTGATTAGAAGTTGTAATAAAGTTCCTATAGCTGTCAGAGCAAAGGACGGACATAAATCTGCTTAATGGCTGAAGCTATTAGCATGAACTAAGCTGCCAAAATGCTTATCTCTTAAACAGAAGTAGTGATGGATTAAGGGAGATAGATTAGATAGACAGAGAAACACCTTTATGAAGATGCTCCTTACCCTAACATCAACCATCAGCTACAGTGAAAAAGTATTTGCCCCTTTCCTGATTTCTTTTCTTCTTCTTTTTTGCATATTTGTCACACTTACATGTTTCAGATCGTCATCATCATTTCAGACCATCGTGATTAGACAAAGATAACGTGAGTAAATACAAAATGCAGTTTTTAAATAATGATTTCAAATTATGGAAAAACCTTATCCAAACCTGCCTTGTGTGAAAAAGTAATTTTCCCCTCATTAATTAACTGTGATTAACCCCCTTTTTGGAAACCTGAGGTCAATTTATAAAGCCACATCCAGGCCCAAAAGGTGCACTACTGGACTGAACTCTGGCTGTGAAGGTTATTTGAGTACAGTGAACTCACTGACATGTTCAAGAAAGCAGTTTGAGATGATCTGAGCTCTGTGACATGGTGCGTTATCCTGCTAGAGGCAGCCATCAGGATATGCACTGTGGTCATAAAGGAATGGAGATGGTCAGCAACAATACTCAGGTAGGCTGTGGGGTTTAAATGATGCTCAATTGGTACTAAGGGGCCCAAAGTGTGCCAAGAAAATATCCCCACATATTTACAACACCACCAGCCTGAATTGTTGATACAAAGTAAACTACATGCTATCATGTTGTTTACACCAAATTCTTAACCTACCATCTGAATGTTGCAGTGGAAATCAGGCAACATTTTTCCAGTCTTCTGTTGTCCAATTTTTGTGAGCCTGTGGAAACTGTAGCCTCATTTTCCTCATATTCTTAGCTGACAGCAGTGGCACCCAGTGTGGTCTTCTGCTGCTGTAGCCCAGCTGCTTCAAGGTTTGATATGTTGTATGTTCTGAGATGCTCTTCTGCATACCTTGGTTCTAATGAGGGGTTATTTGAGTTACTGTTGCCTTCCTCTCAGCTTGAAGCAGTCTGGCCACTCTCCTCTGACCTCTAACAAGGCATTTTCACCCAGAGACCTGCTGCTTACTGGATATTTACATTTTTTGGGCCCCTCTCTGTAAGCCCTAGAGATGGCTGTGTGGGAAAATCCCAGCAGATCAGCAGTTTCTGAAATACTCTGAGCACCAACAACCACGCCACGTTCAAAGTCACTTAAATCACCTTTTCTCCACGCCATGTCTACACATCTAATTGCATTGTGTTGCTGCCCTGATTGGATGTTTGCATTAACAAGCAGGTGAACAGGTGTACCTAATGGAGTGGATGGCTCCACTGGGCTTGAGGTGTCATGACTAAGATTTAGAAAAACACTTGTAGCTGCACAAGTGTGTTAGAGATGAAAAGAAAGAGAGATCAAACTGGGTGCACTACAATCCAGAAAAAGACCACTATCAAAATATATTATAATATGGTTAAAAGCTACAAATCTCTGAGTCATTACTGCTTTTGCCATTTGTTTTTATTTTGTTCTGTTTGGGGTTTATTTTTTCACCCTGACAGTTTATAATGTTTTGTGTGTTGTGCAGCTTGCTGGCTGCTCTGCTCTTTTCCCTTCCAAGCTCCTGGAAGTATTGGAGGGTTGTCAACGGGGTGGAAGTGCCTTTGAAATTGCCTTTTTTAAAGTATCTCCCACTGCCGGAGATGGAAGAAAGAAAAGTGAAGAGGGAAAGGCAAGTCTGTGAGGAAGGGAGGCGACAGATGCATTCATACTGTAGTCTAACTAGCAAGTGACCAGGCACATTTTTTTTTTTAGGGAAGGTTGTGTAACTCACACAAAATCAATAACTCAAATACTTAAACGAGCAGTAAATGCTGAGGAAAAAAAAAAAATCAATCCAGGATAACTTAATTCAGTCTGAAAGAATATTTATATTTTGACCCCATAAAGGTGGCAGTTTTTCATCTTTGTTTCCACTTAAAAAACCAAAAAGCTTTCTAATACCTTTTTTCCCTTTTCACCGCAATACCTATGCAGCATGCATATCGCACCTCTTTTCTCTTTTAAGATTTATCACACTCATTTGTTCCAAAGTAAGGAGGAGCGGGAACATGCGGCTGGAATGTAAATGTCTCAACACATTTCACGCTGACAAACACTGAATAACCGGGGGAATGAATGGAAGAGTTACAAAAGTGGTGAGCAGAGGAGAAGAGTGACAGAGAGGGGAGGGGGAAAAGTCACATGAGGCTGCCTGTTCATCAAAGATCATGAGAGCAAGAGAGGATCCAGCCCAAAAAGAATATATATATATGTTTATTTCCCTGTTATCATTTTGTCTTATTTAATACGCCACTCTCTGCCATACAGCTCCTTCTAACATTTGTATTCATTTGTGATTTGAAAATTCTGTTTGGTGGCTGTGATTAATGTGGTTAGTATACACTAAACAAATGATAATGTTTAAATTTGACCTGATTTAGCTTATATATATATATAACTTATAACAGTTAGTGTTCTGGTATTTATATTGCACTTTTCTACTCTAACAGAGAACTCAAAGCACTTTTTACTACAAGCCTCATTCACCCATTTGTGCAACACTTTATTCTATGCCTTTAAGCACTTTCTATCTATCGTGCACACGCTCACGCTCCGATGGATGCATCGGGTGCAGTGTGGGGTTTGGTATCTTGCCTTCTGATTAGTAGATGGCTCTGACTTCTTCCTGCACCCCATAATAACTTGCCTTTGTTTTGCTTTTTTTTGCTTTTGTTGGAGCAGGAATCTGTCATAATGTCATAAATATACATTGCACACATACACACATGCAACCTTAAAATTACAATTAATTAAGAAGAACACACACACCACACGTTTTTAATGGTGATCCTTTTTGTTTCTGTGCATGTGCCTCTCACTCTGCACCAACTCTTCTTTTCCTTCTATGCTCCTCTCTATATTAGCTTATGTCTCTTTCACTTCTACTAACCAGCTCCCTCGTTCTCACATTCTCCTCCAGCTGATATGATTGCTCTGTTGCTCTCTCTTCCCTATAAAGCTTCCTGTCTGTGTTTTCTCCAAAGTCTCTCACTCTCTTACACCCTTGTTGCCTGCCCTGGGTTATGTAACTGCGTTTCTTCACCTTTGTGCTCCACTTTCATCAAGATTGTAACGACCCGGTACATTTTAACAATGAAGCTGACTACTGCGAGACAGGGGAGGGTTTATTGGTTATGGGAACTAGCAATATATTTATTCCGTCCCTGAAGACAAAGGAGTCTGGATGAAGTGGCTTTGTTTGCTGGGGCATTCCAGTAGCACTCAAGAGTGCTTTTTACACATTAGTTTCTGCAAAACCCAGTAGACATTCATAACATTAAGGGCTTTTTTGTAGATCCCATACCTTTGTGGATCTAGTATCTGCCAAGTTTCCTACCACAGTAGAGTCCCATTAGAGGTATAATAGTTAAATTGTGAGTGATGCACTGGTGCTTCATACTTTTACTCATAGTAAATGGAAAATAAAAAGGAGAGTAAACTATTAATTATTTCATCAACATGCAGTTGTTCCAATTTTAGTGTTTTTGGATCCATCATGTAGAGAATTTCAGTTTTTTTTTATTTTATTATTATTATAAGAGATAGCATCCCCTTGGACAAATATTTTCCTCTCTGCTTGCCAATTCCTTTCAAATGGCTTAACACACAGCAGCCTGAGTATGTCCCAGACATGCTTTTTAGGAGTATGCACCTCATTCTGTCCTCCAGCGTTTTTGGATGTTACCAGGACCTGGAACAGAGAAAGCATTTCAAATCTCTGTTTCCAGCCCTCAGCAGAGGCTGCCAGAGAGCCTGCAGCCAGTAATGCTTGTTAATGATCTGGTAAAAGTGTTTTTTCAATTCAGCAGGCACTTCATTTTGGTTAGCTATATACAGCTGCAATATACACTCAATGGCCACTTTGTTAAGTATGTCTGCTCAGCTGCTTGTTAATGCAAACATCTAATCAGCCAATCACATGGCAGCAACTCAATGCATTTAGACATGGTCAAGACAACCAGCTGAAGTTCAAACCGATCATCAGAATGAGGAAGAAAGATGATTTACGTGACTTTGAACATGGTTGTTGGTGCCAAATGGGCTGGTCTAAGTATTTCAGAAACCGCTCATCTGCTGAGATTTTCCCACACACCCATGTAGAACAGGTAGAAAAGGAGAAAATATCCAGCGAGCAGTGGCTTTCTGGGTGAAAATACCTTGTTGATTTAAGAGGAGAATGGCCAGGCTTCTCTGAGGTGAAAGGAAGGCAACAGTAACTCAAACATTCCAACTAAGATATTTGCAGAAGAGCATCTCTGAACACACAACGCGTCAAACCTTGAAGCAGATGGGATAAAGGAGCAGAAGACCACACCGGGTGGCACTCATGTCAACTAGTCACAAGAAACTGAGGCTACAATTCACACGGGCTCACAAAAATTGGACAACAGAAAATTGGAAAACGCGTGATCTAATGAGTCTCAATTTTTGTCGGATGGCAATGTCAGAACTTGGCCAATTAGTACCAAATGATCATGATTTGACCATGTCCATCCCTTTATGACCACAGTGTACCCATCTTCTGATGGCTGCTTCCAGCAGGATAATGTGCCATGTCCCAAAGCTCAGATCGTCTCAAACTGCTTCCTTGAACTTTACAGTGAGTTCACTGTACTCAAATGCCCTCCTCAGTCACCAGTTTTCAATCCAGTAGAGCACCTTTGGGATGTGGTGGAATGGGAGATTCACATCATGGATGTGCAGCAGACAAATCTGCAGCAACTCTGTGATGCTATCATGTCAATATGGACCAAAAAGTCTGAGGAATGTTTCCAGCACCAGCATTAAGGAGGTCCAACCTACCAAAGTGTACCTAATAAAATGTCTGATAAGTATATGTGCATATATTGTCCTTAGTTACATTAAATTAATGTTTTTAATTTTGAATTTGTACATTTAAGCTTCATCTGCTTAGACTGAGTCATCTGCACCTTTGCCTGCATAGTTGGTTCACCTAACAGTTTGTGCTTATTTTTATGAGTATGGAAGAATTCCCATTAGAGATTGCAAAGAATCATTAATGTTTAAACTTTGATTCTTGTGGATGTGTGATGTCTTGAGTGTATGGCTGAGAACAAGGTTTAGGGTTAAGGAAAAATATCCACTGTGTTACAGGTAAGTTTGCAAAGGGCCACCACGAGAATCCTGTACAGATGAATGACTTCACATTTAGTGTTGTGTAAATGTTAATAACAACAGTGCTCTAATGGCTAAACTTAAGGCTAATTATACTGTATGTGTATTAAGTGATGTTCTGGGAAGGCATATCTATGGAGGGATGCACAGATATCTACAGGCTAGGAAATGGCACCCTGATTGCCATTAGATATCAGGATGAAATCCTTGGACCCTACACAGGCGCAGTGGGTCCTGGGTTCCTCCTGGTGCATCACAATGCACAGCCTCATGTGATGAGAGTATGCAGGCAGTTCCTGGAGAATAAAGGAACTGGCCCCCACACTCTCCTGACCCAAATCCAATAGAACAGCTCTGGGACATTATGTTTCAGCCCATCCGACATTGTCAGGTTGTCCAGGAGCTCAGTGATGCCTTGGTCCAGATTGGTCGTCTTATTAGGAGCATGCCGACACTGTCAGGCATGCATACAAGCATGTGGGGGCCATACAAACTACTGAACACCATTTTGAGTTGCTGCAATAAAATTTCAGCATTTTTTCACTTTACTTTTTGGGGTATCTTTGAATTCAGCCCTCTGTAGGCTGATAATTTTCATTGCCATCAAACAATGTGGCATCCTTTTATTCCTAACACATAACCCAGTCCATATCAGTACAGATATCCAGCATGATTTTTCCCATTGAGATATGTTTTCAAAGTGTTCCTTTAATTTTTCTGAGCAGTATATTTTACTCAGTGATTGTACTACTATTATTGCACTACTACTATTACTGTACCTCGCCATCTTATGTTAACTTTACTTGATATATCCGAGGTAATTAATCTACATCTTTTTAAGCAAAAATCAGCTGTTTATGTTTTACACTGTGGAAAATTCTCTTTATTTTGGCATTTAAGACAAAAACACGTTAAAACATAAAGACACTGTACAGCCACCGACTTTGAGGCGCAGCTGCGGTTGTAGATTTAAAGATTACCGATCATCATATGAGTTCAATGTTGACATTCTAGCAAGTAATATGAGCATAGACACCTGAGAGGGCAGACAGTTTATGAGAAAGATAACAGAGGAGGCGGGAAAGGGAAGCACATGAAAAAGCATAAAATAGGGAAGAAGGTGATGAATTGAAAAATAGATGACTGAAGAAAGGATTAGAGGGATGGATAAGGTGAATTATATTTTGACCATCAAGGCTGTCATGTAGAGACGAGAATTCTCAGTTACCCTGTCATTTTCCATTGACTCTGTGTTATTTCACTGTTGCCCATGGGGAGTATTATATTGTTTTCACTCCAGCTCAAGGGCAAGACATCCTAATCTCTTTTCCTCTCTCATTCTTCCCTTATCTATCTAAATGCCAATATGCACTCTCTTTCTTTCTTTCTTTCTTTCTTTCTTTCTTTCTTTCTTTCTTTCTTTCTTTCTTTCTTTCTTTCTTTCTTT
>JAVDPK010000133.1:289720-300551 GCA_034780415.1 Cichlasoma orientale | reverse complement strand
ACTATTTGTGAAGGAACTTATTTTTCAAATCTATGAGGTTCTGCTTGGACTCTCAATGTAAATATTTAATATAAATTAAATATTTACATTGAAATTTAATGTGAATTTCTGTGAATGTAATTGCCAAATTGATCCCATTATTCATTTGCAAATTGATTGCAGACTGACTCATCTTGACACATCAGTCACTTTGACGATGGCAGCTGACTATGAGTGGTCGCACCCACCAGGCCTGCAACTGTATTCACTGCACACGGTTACAAGAATTTGACCAGCGCTGCGGTCCCCAGCCACTGTTTTCCTTATTGTGATTGTAGCTTTACAAACACTGTGCCACATTTACATTAAAAAAAAGGAAAAAACTGAAAATTTATTATTAACTTTCCCGTGGACTTTCCAGTGTATATCAAAAACAACTCATGATAAACCACTGCTTGATTCCATAACACCTACAAATTTCCTCAACTATGACCAGTTTTCATGACTATTTTTTGCTATTCTTTAGTTTTGAACTTTTGCTTTCAATTCAGTTAGTTTGTTATTTCCAGAGTGGGTTTGGTTCTTTTAGTTTTTGTTTTCTTATTATTACATGGGGAATTTTTGTCAGGGAAAAATTTAAGAACTTCAGAATATGTATTACAATAAAAATAAAAAAAATTGGGCGCCTGGGTGGCTCAAGGGTGGAGCAGTAATACAAACAGCATTCTAGGTCTTGAGGCGACTGTTGTTGTGATTTGTCGCTGTATTTGAATTGAACTGAATGGTATTAGTATTTTAGCACAAATATTCCACATATAATATTTATATGGGTAGGTAAATTATTGCACTGATGCTGGCCACATACAGTGTGTAGATACTGTCTTTTGGCTTGAGGGCAACGTAAATGTCAGCTTTTACACGTCTTTTTATGCCACATATGGTTTTGATAAATAATTGTTCAATTATGTAGATTAAGAAAACACCGCAAATTCCTTTTTCTTTTAGCTAAAGAATTAAAAATTTAACTGTCACCCAAGTAAGTTTTCATCTCCTACCAATGGCCAGTGAATGAGTAATTTCATAAATCAGGCTTGTGTATTCTCGTCTTACGCTCAAAGATATTGCAACTTTCAGCAAGTGAAAGTAAAAACAGCCTTCTGCTGTCAAACTCTGCACATACATCATCCTGCATAGAGAAGGTCAAACGTCCAAAGGAAGTAACGAGGCCCCCGCCCCCCTCCAAAAAAAAACCAACCAAAACAAAAAAAACAGCAGGAGAACAAGCAGATAGAGTGTGGTGTGGAGATGCTGTACCCACTGTGTACTGTGGGCGTCATCCGGGCATGAGGATGCCAACGTCCATAAGCTTTCTCCATCTGTCACCAACATCCTGTCCTGGTGGGCGGCTTGTCTTTCTTTTATTTGCCACTTTCTTTGTTCCCGTATGCATTTCAGCAGCATACAAAGAAAGGATGAGGCGAGAACTGAATTAAACACCTTTTTATTCATGTAACAATGTTTCACAGTGTCTTTCCAGACACTTAGATCACCTGAATTATAATGAAGACCAACATTATTTATCAGACACATTTAAGCTCATTAAACAGTCATGCAGAAACTTGTTGTTACAGCAACTGGAGAGAAATGAGCGCTGCTGTAAAACTGTGTGTAACTAATGGCTTTGTGTCTTCTCATATCTTGTACTTCATCTTTCCTGCTCTGCTGATGACACAGATATGCTGAAAGGAGAAGAGGCGAGAGAAAGAAAAAAATTAGCTTTAATGATAAACTGATGGCTTTCATGCGGTATTTTGCAATCTTGTCTAAAAACTTTAAATTCCATTTGCAGTATGAAACTGTAGAACCTGCAAATTTGAAAAGAGGAGAAAGTAATCTCCAAAGATATGACACATTCATTAATCTAGCTTTCAGTGTCCTGGGGATACAACTCATATTTCTTCTGTGGGATGAGGACAGATAAGAGGGCAAGCTTTAACTCTGTCTGATAATGAGATCCTAACCTCTACATTCCACAGGTCACACGCCTTCAAACTTTCATAACGAATACCACCCCCCTCAAACATGCACAAGAGCCACACACACAACCATATGGTACAAACAGTGCGTGCTGCACATACTGTATAGGGCTGTAGGAGTCAAGCTTAGTGTTTCACACGGGTAAGAGGTAAATCTGAGGCCACGTTTTACAGATATAAAAATGGCCAGCTTCATTTAGATTTGAAGTTACTGCTTTCAGACAGGCTTGAAATGAACTGAATGCAGCAAAGAAGAAAGAGGAAAACAGACAGGAAACGCCATCATGTACATTATTATTTGAGGTCTAAACAGTGTTTTGTTTTGTTTTTTTAAATAAGTAACCATGTTGTACCCTGTTCTTAGCTGTGTAATAGCATTTTGAGATGATAGTGTCTGGGGATTTGAAAGAAGGAGATGGGGGGCTTATTGAAAATAAGTAGTTTATCATGGGAAGTAGAGACACATTAAGGGTTGCCTTCTACTGTTTTGAAGAGATGTAGTTTGGTGACTCCTAAATATGTGATTTTAACAATGTGTAAAAGGATAGATGATGTTTGGACTGTCATACTACTGAACAAATTTGGATCAGATGATAGTCTAGTCAGAAATTTTAAATAAAGCGTCTCTGAAGTGTACGGTTTCAGATAGTGAGTAGGAAGAATTTTGGAGGAATAGCGGTATATCATCTGCACAAAGGCAGATGCTTATGCTTATGCTGTGTGTTTTTACTTGAATTTGAGGAATAGCTGCAGCAGGTTTAATGAAGATGGCAAATAAAAGAGGGCAGAGAAGCCATCCTTGCCTAGTACCACTGTGTGAAGTGTAGCACTGTGATATTACACATTAGATATTGGTAATAACTGTTGCCATTGGTGCTATGTATAAAACCCTTAACAAACAACAACAATGTACCAACTCCCAATATTAATAAAGAAGTAGTGGATAATAATTTACTTTTTTTTTTTTTTGCAAAATTTCCCAAATTTTTGAAAAATGTTCTAAATTTAAATTTGTGCTACAATTGGATTGAATCTTGACTCACAGCAGCAACAGGATACACTCACTGCACGCTTTATTAGGTACCCCTTGCAAGCAATGAATTGGACCCCCTTTCGCCTTCAGAACTTCCTTAATTCTTTGTGGCACAGATTCAACAGGTTGCCGGAAACATTTCTCAGAGATTTTGGTCCATATCAACATGACTGCTTCAAACAGTTGCTGCAGAATTTATCAGCTGCACATGATGAGAATGTCCTGTTCCACTACATGCCAAAGGTGCTCTGTTGGACTGAGATTTGGTGACTGTGGATGCCATTCAAGTACAGTGAACACACTGTGATGTTCAAGAAACCATTCCGAGATGATCTGAGGTTTGTGATATAGTGTATAGTGTGAGTATGATGAACATCCTTTGGGGGGTTAGTACACCAGATCAGGTGGTTATGGTGCCAGAAATTCCAGCTGTATGTTGCTCAGGTCTTCAAACAACCCAGTGAACTCGCATTTTACAGTTTATTCAGAATTGGAAGACATATGAAAGTGATTGCAATACTAATACAGTTTCTGATTCAATCTCAGAGAAAACTTCATCGGGTCAAATGCTGAAAAAATGGACAACAAACTTAAAAGTTCATTTTTATCTTACATGTAAAAAAATCTATTAGCAATATCATTCAGTGACTACTGTCCTGGATGTTACAGTTTAGGGCACACACCTCCTTGTGAACACAGACAGAATCCGCCTGCTCTGAGCTACTTTGCCTACATGTAAAATCTCCTCAGAGAGGGAGGATACCTGTTGAGTGAGTTTAGATTTCAGGGAGAAGAAAGCATCTCTTTGATTTACTATGTTTACTCTCCCCTCCCGTCTCTTTCATCCCTTTCTCTCGGCTCTTTAAAAGGTCGTGGGTTATGCTGGAGTGTCTGTAAACTCAGGACTTACATTCAGGTCACGGAAGTATTCATTGTAGTCCAGGGCATAGCCAACAACAAATCGGTTGGGAATTTCAAAACCAACGTCTGACAATGCAAACACAGACATGAATGTTAAAGAGTATTCTGATTTGTGTAACTTTAAACATAGATTTCATGTTTTCTTAGTCTCCTGAATAAACCAGGATGTAGCAGCTGTGATATCGCACATATGAAATACACATTTTAAGGCCTTTACTTGAGCTAATTACGAAGTGCAACAAGTAAATCTCAACTATTGTGGATGACTGATAGGTGCTAATGAAACAATCTCACCTGAAACCACACATCTGATTAAGTGAATAAGAAAACAAGTGACACATGTTAGAAGGAAACACCCGGAGTTTAAATCCCAGAAAAGAGAAAACTTCAAAGATTTTTGTGACTTTGTTATGTAGCAGACATTGAAAATTCTTGGTAATACTTCTCAGTGATGCCAGCCACCCTGATGGGTTCAGCAGGTAAACTGCAGCTAAAACGTTAAGCTAACAATGATGTGAGAAAATCTGCAGTATCTTATTAAGGTTTTAAGTTTGCATGAAAATAAGTGTTGCATTAGATTTTTTTTTTTTTTTTGCTAGACATAACTAATCTGAGTTACTGAACTGGACCTCATGGGGTGTACTTAGTTTTTCACCTACTGCTCCAGGGTTTTGGCTTATATTTTTTGTATAATAAATAATGATGTGGGGTAATATGTCATGTGTTGTTGTTCACATGAGGATGTATTTAAATAATTTTAGAACCTGCTGAAGACCAGTTGCCTTTTATTATGTCCTGATACGTAAGACCTTAGAATTAAAAGAGAATCTGTGTTCTTTTCACAATGACTGTAGCCAGTGGATAATAGTTATAAGCTAATGCTATATCTTGTTTGCTTAAACTGTGCAAACACTGACATCCTGACCTCCAGGAGGTCACTCAGAAGTAAAGAAGTAGTCCTTAAAAAACCAAAAACATGGTGGCTATGTCCTTCTTGTATACAGTTTATGCATCTTACCCTTATCAATACAATGGATGTGGTAAGGCACCTTGCAGAGTATATACACTTCTATTTTAAGATTAACTGTGGGAGGTCTATCAGGTCAGAACACATCCCTGATAATGAGCAAAGTGCTACTTGAACAGAATTGCTCAGAAACCAGTGAACTTCAAAAAAAAGTGAAAACAAAAAAATACATGAAACAAACTGGCAGGTAGGGTACAGCGTGGATATGGCAAAGATTACAACTAAAGGGATAGTTACAGTCTGTCAGACTTTCAGCCATGTTAGGGACCCTCTTCACCAGCAGCCTGAAACACATAAAATGATAAAGCTAATTACCCTGAAATGTTTAAAGTATCAAAAATGTGACTTTTCAGTTTAATTTAAAGAGAGTTTATTGGTGCAAAAAAACATGTTGGCAAGACACAGACTTGAATATTTTTTAAAATTTTACATTTGGATTGTGAAAACAATCCAGAGGAAATAAACTTTCAACATGAACCATGTGTGAGAGATGTTTATCGTGTTTCTGTAATCTTGGGAATGCATAGGAACAGCCCACGGACAGAAGATAGCAGTGACTGTGGACAAGTGATATCTTCTCATGCTCGTCACACACTTGGCATTTCCTTTACAGGGAAAAACACAGACAACTGAAAAACTGGCTCACCCCGCGACCTTGACCATCTTGGGTTCAAAGGTCTCTACATGCTTCAGAAGGGCCTTCATGGTCTTTCCTGTGTCGACTATGGCCTGAGGGAAGGGAAGAGCAAAGGAAGAGAAGGAGAGATGAAGAGGAAAGAACATAGGATATATGAGAGCAGACAAAAGAGCAAGATACAGTGCTGTGCAAAAGTCTTGAGCCACCACTCATTTCTTTATATTTTGCTTCCACGGAGCCAGATTTTCTTGTATTCTAAAGAGGTTTTGAGCAGTAGTTCTTAAAGCTTTCTGAAGGTCTTCTTTGGAAATTGATTGCTTTTTCATGCATCCAGTCCTGGTACTCGACCATCAGAGGAATGCTGAGACAACTTAGAAACAAAAAAATCTTAAACTGTAACTTTAGGCTCTTTTTTATGAGCAGCTTGTCACAAAAACATGTTTCTTTACTTGAATCTATGAAAAATGGCAAACATAACACAGTTTGGCACGCATAAATAGTACTTTGGACCAGCAAGGTGTTTCACAAAGAGCTATTACCAAAAAACCTGGCTTATCTCAGCATTGTGTGCAGTGTGTTTGAGGAAACTAGACAGGTGGACAAAAGAAGAAGTAGCAGGCCTACAAAACTATCTACAGCAGATGAACACTATCTGAAAGTCATAGCCTTAAGAAGAAGGACAAAATCCAGCAAAGACCTGACGTGGGATCTGAGAGATGCATCTGGCCCTTCAGTTGATCCATCTGCTGTTTGCCAAAGCCTCATCAGAAATGGTCTTAGTGGAAGGGTGGCTATCAAGAAGCCATTCTTAAACCTATCTCTAAGTGAGAGGCCAGCCACCCTTTGGAGAAAGCTCATTTCCTTTGCTTGTATGCACAATCTCATCCCTTCAGTCACTACCCAAAGTTTATGACCATAGGTGAGGGTAGGAATTACTGCAGTCCCAATCCATCTGTCAATCTCCCACTCCCCTCTTCCCTCTTCCTTCACTCTTGAACAAGACCCAGAGACACTTAAACTCTTCCATTTGGGGCAGCAACTTGTCCCTGTCCTGGAGTGGGCACTCAACCCTTTACCAGCTGAGAACGATGGCCTCACATTTGGAGGTGCTACTACTTATAACCACTGCTCGAATTGTTTCGAGGCAGCCTGAAAGTCTTTTTCCATGGCCTCACCAAACCCCTCCCACAACCAAGTTTTTGCTTCAGCCACCACCCAAGCTGTGTTCTACTTGGCATACCCATAAGCTGCCTCCTAAGTTCCAAAGGCCAACCAAACCCAGTAGGGCTCCTTCTTCAGCTTGATGGCTCCCTTCACCGCCAGTAAGGGGAGGATCCCGGACAAACCTGGCGCACCTAAATGTATAGTGAGGGTGAGCTGGGAATGCCTGGCAGAGGTCGCAGTCTGCGAGAGCTTCAACTCCCACCTCCAGCAGATATCCGCAGAATGATGGATCCAAATGAGAAATTTTTTGCTTTAAATTGTTGCATGTTTGAAGGAGGTCAGCTGTAAAACATGATGATTTGTCATGGTTCGGGGCTGCATTTCAGCCAGTAGTGGACATCTTGTCAAAATGGATAGAATTGCAAACTCAGAAAAGTACCATCAGATTATGACAATGATCCCAAACACACTGCCAGTGCAGTAAAAGCATACCTGACAGAAAAACACACAGTGGAACACTATCTGGCCTCCCCAGAGCCCGGACATCAGTATTGAAGCAGTGTGGGAACACCTTGATGGAGAACAGAAAAAAAAAGCAGCCAACATCCAAAGAAGAGCTTTGAATGTCCTTCAGGAAGCCTGGAGAACTCTTCCTGAAGACTACTTAAAGAAAGCTTGCTTGAGAGAGTTCAGGCTGTATTGAAGAATAAATACCAAATATTGATTTTCACATTTATTATAACTGTACAAACTCGGTTTTTGCTTTCTATACTGTATTTCCACTTATGTTTGCGCTTTTCAATAAATATCTGCACTTATTTCCCATTTCCTAGAAAAAATATAAAGAAATGAGGGGCAGCACAAGACTTTTGCACAGATACCTTTAGTGTTAAATATGTATTGCATGAGTGATTAACGAGTGGTATCTGAGAGAAAGTCTCAGAGTTATAATCTCAGTTTTATAACAGGCATTACTTTAAGTTTTTTTAGTTACATACCTCTGAGAGGTTAAACATGGTATAACTGACTAAGATTACATTGAACTTGAGTTGAACTTGAGCAGCTGTGCCGAACTATCTGTTAACTTTTTTTCTTTTTCATCTGAAGCTATTAGAGCAGGCTTTTTTATCATGCACTGCCCCTGTAACTATGTGCTTATGTGTTTCTGACTTGAGTCCAGAATCCTTTACAACTGTAACATGATCTCAAAGAGGAAAATAATTAGTTCTTTGTGTCTGTGTGTGGATCTAAACCACAACAAGGATAATGGCTTTTCAAAAGGAAAGTAAATAGTATCTCAAAGGTGGCAAAAATGGTGCTAATTTGAAAGGGATTGACAGAAATACACACTCACCTCAACAATCAGCACACTCTTGGTATCATGTGGAAAAGAAAAGAATAGAAAAAGATTAGAGAACCGTCACCTTTGAATTTTAATACTGTTCAAGCAAAAATAAAGGCGGTGTTGTGTCCTTGAATTTCTTAGAGATGGTATCTATAGCAGCAATGTTGGCAGTATCTTCAGCGTCTTAACAAAAACACAGACGACTCATTCTCCTCTCCACAGTAATGAACATCTGTGTCTACAGTGAGCAAAAGTCACTTCGGAGCTGCACGCTTTCCCTGCTGCAGGCTTTTAAATGAATTCTTGTTCCCTTGGCTGGGTGTGTGGGACTCTTTGTGAGAGCAGTGGAGTATCTATGGTTTTGGGGAGAGTGATCGGAGAGAATGCGGGCGCCCGGCCAGTGTTCCCGGTCTACACCTGAACACTCTTACGTAACGCAAGTAAAGAACACAAAAACTCAAGAATAACTAACCTGTCTTACTGCCTGCTGCAAACTATGGAGCCAGTTGGACAACAAATGTGCACTGGCAATAATTTCACTGTGTATGGCATCATTGTTTGGGATTTTATAGTCCTCCTAGGATCTCTAAATGAGGCGTTTTGACTCGTTTCTGTAATCAAATCAATCAGTCTTGACTTTGGTGATCGCATCTAATGTTTACCTCGTTAAAACTGGGGGAGGTAGTAATTTGGGGGGGGGGGCAAAAAAACATGCTAATTTACATTTTTGCTTTCACTGGAAATTTACAGTGGAGAGAGAGAGGAGAGCATTCAGTAAATGTCCAGACTTGTGGGCTATCCACCTTTTAGCAGACTTGTAATTAGAGTGATCTGAGAAGAAACTAGTTGTCCGTACCGCCTCAGGGCTGTTTTCAGGTTTTAGAAACTCTAACCTGTGAGGCAAGACTTTGGTGGGGTGGCTAAATGGTTTAAAGAGATGACTTTCATGCATTCAGATGGGTTCTCTTCCTGTGGCTTGACTCCTTTTAGTCGTATCACCACACCTGTCTGGTGGGAGAGGCTTTTGAACAGGACCTGTAGGAGGAGGGCTATATTTTTCCAGTTTGTACCTACTGCAACTTTACCTTTCTTAGTTTGGCCTGTAAATATTTAATTGCCCCTAGATGGAATAAATATTAGTTGATCAATGAAATACTAACCTGGTGATGGCGCTAGAGAAAAACTCAGAAGGTAAATTGGTTGAGTCATCCTGTGCACCAGACTTTGTGCAAATTCTGTCTGTGATGTCAATCTAGGTGGATATCATTAATATGATCATCTCAGGCACAGTTCTGGCTTTGAGCACATTAACCCTTGCAGTCTACCTGTTTGCAAATGGCAGCCAATCAGAGGAAAGTTGACTTAAATGGATGGGAAAGGGGGACAAAATGTGTTGTTTCAGGCAGAGGCTCAGTATAAGATAAATAATGATTGTTTTGAACTGTGAATCAAGCAAAGCTACTCTAGTAATGACCCAGAATAAAATATAGAGCTGGACAACCCAAGTAATAGCATTTCCCAGGTCTTACTTAAGCTACAGATCATAGTATGACTTAGGAATAAGATGTGTGGATGCTACAAGTTGACAGCAGCACAGGGTGAGAGGGAATTTAATGAGGAACTTTCAAAAGCGGTGACGGATGCTGCTGGCTGACATTCGAGTTATGGAAACTAAAGAACCCGTTCATGTCACCTCACTTATCAACGCAACATTTACATTACTGAGCTGACATTGTGCCGGTATCACGACAAACTCATACTCGACTTGGAACTGTGCCTCAGAAACATTTCTCCGAGGAAATGATGATAATTAGTTTTTTTGATAATGTATGAGACTTGTGTAACATTTCCGTCCAGATGAAGAATTATGACAAGAGCAAGACTTTTTTTTTTTTAATGATTTATGCTTTCTGTGTAAGGCGCCTGTCAGATTTTCTGTTTTTATTCCCTCTGACCTTCTTACCCGCAGTGAAAACACATTTTAGATAAAGTACATTTTGACAGCTCACTTCAAAGAATTCAACATCTGTCTTTTTTTTTTAAGCAAATGCATTCTGGCACGTCTGCACATCAATTCAGCTGACTGGGTAACATTTCTTCTGCCTATGTCAGAGAATAATGCTGTGACTGGAGGGCAATTCCTCATAATGCCACAGACTGTGTCCTTACAGGCTCCTCGGTCCCTGCCAGAGCTCAGCGGGGACAGACAGTCAATACATTCGCCTTCATTTGCCTAAAATCTCTGATTCACAGCCAGCCCGGAGAATGATTAGAGGACGACGAGGTGAGCAAGCCTCCAGAGTTAGAGTATAAGGGTGTGGTCTGGTCTAAGGGTAAGTCTAAAAAATGTAACTGTGTGTCCTTGTTCACTTGGGGAAAATTTCCACCTCCGGACAGATTATCTGACAGCTCCCTCTTGAGGCTGAGGTAGTTTTTTTTTTTTTTTTTTAAAAAGCACGAGAGTTCTGATTAATTACAATCACACACCTTTCCACGCAGAAAAGACAGATCTCGGCATCCTATAATGTGCAGGTCCTCTGTTGATTGGTCGTTCTGGAGAAGAAAAGAAAAGAGGGCCACTGATTCATATTTTGCAACGCAGTAGTACATTTTGGGGGGGGGGGGGGGGGGGGGTGGGGGGGGGGGGGGGGGGGGGGGGGGGGGGGGGGGGGGGGGGGGGGGGGGGGGG
>JAVDPK010000133.1:258179-271720 GCA_034780415.1 Cichlasoma orientale | reverse complement strand
CCATATGTTCACTGGCTCAGTGTTAAAATTGACTCTTTTAGTGTTGTATTAACACTGCCCATTTTACTGTGTACTGTAATAAAATCTGACAGTTAAATTACTTTTTAATCATAAAGCAATGTTTTATTCACCTCATCTTTTTCTTAGGAATTTGCACTTTTTCCAGTATTGACCATGTAAAACTGGAGCAGTGCAGTGGTTGTAAAAATTAAGCTTCTGACATATACAGTGCTGTGCAAAAGTCTTGATCCACCGCTTGTTTCTTTGTATTTTGCTTCCAAGGAGCCAGACTTTCTTTTTTTAAAGTGGTCTTGAACAATATTTCTGGGGGTCTTTCAAGGTTTATCTTTGGACAGTGGCTGTCCAAAGGGCTTACAATGATGAACATACAGCTCGCAATCTTGTTAAAGTGGTTATACAGAAATTATATGATGTAGACTGTTTACATTAGACTGTTTTTCCAGGTGCCTCTCATATGAGAGAGAACAGAAACGGGTCTGTGGGTAATTTTGCATTGTCTGTTGCCACTATCCATACCAGCAGGCGTTCAGAAATGAATGCTGTCTCTGTGGCCATCAGTTGAGTCATTTAAATCCAGGTGCTGCCTCAGCAGCCGTGGCGAGAGGAAGGAGGAAGATAAGTTTCATAGATCTCCAGGGTTGCTTATGACTGCAGTTGTTAAAATAGATGGAAAGTCAGGCCGGATTTGACAAAGCACTTTACTAGCATGCCCTCTGATCTGGATCACTGTCTGCAGGAAGTGAGAAGAAGTGTTTTCTGCAGCCTTGTGGGTTTTTTTTTTTTAATAGCAACAATGTGGTCAGCACTCTAATATGACAGGTGGGTGTATAGTCCTTATTAGGTCTTCTGGATCTAAAGTTTATCAGCTCTTCTGGTTGCTTTCTCTCTATATTAAGTGTAGTTGTTCATTTTGTAGGTTTTTGGACAGTTATTGTTACCACTCTCTCTCATAGAATAAAATATAATGCCTTTATTGTCATTATACAGAATGTACAGTGAGATTGGAGTCGTCATCGTTACTACACTCGTGCACTGAGAGTGAATAATTTGCCAAAAAAAGAGCTGCAGCATCTGAAGGGAGGAAACTCATAATTTGGTGATGCCCATGGGTTCTTTCAGGCAGGCATTGACAGCGAAGGATTATTGCTAAATTGTTCAATTGACTGTTGAGCCTCTGAAAATTGAGGACTATGTATATGCATTGGTGTTCCCAACCTTTTTCCAGTGCTTTCCAATCCCCCTAAACCTTCAGTTTTGTTCCTTAACCATCACTTTGTCCCTGCCTACACTTGTCTGTGTTTGTTCTTCCATGCTTACAGGATGACTGATCACTTTTCTATGCATGAATATATTACATAGTACATGCTCACATACTGGAGGCTTCTTTGTACTGATTTTGTGCTCGTTCTTTATCCCTCCCTCTCCTCTGTGTCTGTGGTTTGCATCGCTGTAAGCATCGGCCTTATTAATCAAGCTGCTTGGCAGGTGAATGTGAAGAATGGGTGGGAAGGAGTCTGCAGGGTGGTGTGCAGGTGTGTGACTGTGAGTGTGTGAGTGGTGAAGGGAAGAGAGGGCCAGCTGTTGCTCAGCGCCTAGTGACCCACGGCTCTGTGAGCAAGGATAATTGCAGGTAGCAGCCTGTTCCCATCTCCTTAATGTGAACCAGTGGCATAATGGAAACTGCTCTTTAACAGTGAAGGGAAATAGAAAAGAGAGAAGAGGAGATGAATGCATCGCAGGAGTTTAGAAAGAAAATCCAGTGAACCGAGTTTATTTGAGATTGTGCTTCTGAGATCTCTGCTTCTGGCTGCTTTGCTTCATGCTGAAATACACCATGATATAAAGATTTTTATATAACCTACCAAACAACAGCACTGCCAGATCGTGCTTTTTTTTTTTTAAACCCATGGTGTTTGTGAGGAAGTGCTGCATGAGTGTGGTCAGCTCTATTCAGTTCAGAAAATAGGATTTTTCAAATAAAAATAAATAAATAAGAATAGATGGAGGAGTAGAGGAGGAAGACTAAAAATGAGAATAGAATAAGATTAGTGAAGGAAGTGGGCAGACGCTGCACGAATCACCAGCAGCAGAGCTGTAAATAAATAAATAACTTCAAGGAGCATCTCAGCAGGGCCGGGTCAGACAGATCAGCAGTGATGTTGTTCTTTGGTTAATAAATTGAATTTTTCCTCTGTTTTAAGGTTTTACATGAACACAGCACAATTTGGATGATTGGTCCCGTATCATATCCTCCCCAGAGCTGCCCGGCATTGAAATTACATGGTAGGTTATGCTTAATTGCAAGCAAATTAAACACTGCAAGTAAACTGCTCATAATGACTGAATAAGTTAATAAGTTTGGGCTAAATAAATGGCGTGTACAGTCATGTCCTTCCTTTGTGCTCAGTCATTTTGTTTCCATACCGTTTCTGAACATACTGAACATGTTTCCTGCTGGAAGCAACCATCTGAAGATGAGTACGCTGTGGTCAATAAAGGGACGGACACGATCAGCAGCAATATTCAGGTAGGCTGTGACCCTTCGGCTGTTCAGTTTTGGTGAACCTGTGCAAATTGTAGCCTCAGTTTGCTGTTCTTCGCTGACAGAATGTGGCACCCGGTGTGGTCTCCTGCTTCACATGCTTCAGGGTTCAACATGTGCATTCAGAGATGCCCTTCTGCGTGCCTTGGTTGCAACAAGTGGTTATGTGAATTACTGTTGTCTTCCTGTTAGCTCCAAGCAGTCTGGCCATCCTCTTCTGACCTCTGACACCAACGAGGCATTTTTTTTATCCAGAGAACTGCCACCCAGTGGATAGTCTCTCTTTTTATGACCATTCTCTTTAAAGCACAGAAATTGCTGTGTGGGAAAGTCCCAGTGGATCAGCACTTTCTGAAATATTTAGACGAGCCCATCTGGCTTCAACAACCGCGCCACGCTCAAATCATCTTTCTTCCCCATTCGGATGCTGGGTTTGAACTTCAGCAGGTCATCTCGACCTTTTCATAGTTAAGTGTAAAAATGTAAATGTTTCCCTTTTTCTTTTTTACATTTTACGGTCATTTGTTGTTTGGATTACTTTTCTAGAAGAACCGGAGCTTCAAACATCCCCACAGTGTCATTTTACTGTCCCTTGATGCTCTGAATAAATGCTATTTTAGAGTCTTCTCCACTCTGCCAAGGATGAAGCCCACAGGGGGAACAGTTAATCCTTGTCCATCTTGGCACATAAAACTAAAAAATGTTAAAAAAAAGAAAAAGAAAATGTTGGCATATAATTCTGGCGTTAAATGTTGGTACTGAAGCAGAGGTGAAAACTCTCGCCCACCACTGCAAAGATCTGAGTTAAATTCTTGCCAGCTGGCCGAGTGCTTTGGTGACAGTGTTTGGGTGGAAAACCATTAATAATTAAGTTTAATATAAACATTGTACGGGTTTAATAGATTTGGATTTTCATCATCATTATCAGGTTTTGGTTATTGACAAGGTTCTCATATTACAAAATTCAGCATGTCAGGTTTTGTCAGATTTATCCCTGATGTTTTAGTAACCTTTATCAAAATAGAGATCCACATTGCACCGGACTGCTGCACCAATCCCTGGTGGGTCTACAGGAAGGCTGGCCCATGTGTCTCCTGCATGCTGAGCCCAGCTGAGTCTAATGTGTTAAGGCCCAGCCACCAGGCACTCCGCAATGAGCCCCTCCCCCCAGACCTGGGTCCAGGGTTGGGGTCCCAGTAACTCTGATCCAGGTGAGATAACATGCTCCACTGGTTTTCTATCCATAAAGGTTTCATCTGGCCCCTCACCCAGGACCAGTTTGTCTTAGGAGGCTGTACCAAGGGCACAAACTAGGACACACAAATCTCTCCATCATGATAAGGTGGCAGTTCATGGAGGGGCTCCAAGTGGCAGACATGGGTTCTCCCTTAGAGAGAGGGTGAGGAGCTCAGGCATTGGGAAGGGGCTCAGAGTACTACCTTTGTTAAAGTTTAATACTTTGTTTAATTTTAATTTAATAAAATAATCATTTACCAAATTTAGGTATTTATTGTGTGTGTGTAAAAAAAGCTTTGAAGCACGTAATAAAAGTTGTATTTTGACCAACCTAAACAAACAATTTTGTGGCCTAAATATAACCAAAAAGCAATTAAAACTAAACAGCAAATTAAATTATTTAAAATAAAGTGTAAATAATATTTAATGTAAACTCATATGTCTATGTAAACTAAAGAAATGGAAAGTTCAGATGCATGATTGTAAATCAGTAAATTAAATTTCACAGCTGTTGTTGAATTTTCAGCTTTAGGCCTCTGTCTTCTAAAGCACTAGCTTTGTTGGATTCATGTATAATGATCCCTGTGTTTTGGTAAAGAAGATGTAGTCATGGTTGACTATGGAAGTGTAAAAGATCTGATTTATACGGTTTAAAATGAGCTCAGCTGGAAGAGAGTTCTTCTATCCCAACACAAGCCAGTCTGGGTCATTGTAAGTTCGTTTGTTGTGTTTACCTTATCAAGCGTATGACTGCATAGTGAAGTGTTCTTGATCAGTGGTATCGTTCTGGAAACTGAAGCACAACAATCAGCTAGCACATCTCATGATCATGTTCACCTGAGGCTTCCCGGCTAATTACCGAGGACATTGATCTGCAACCCGGCACACCTCCACAGAGTCTGAGGAAGATGAGGGAAAGAAAAGTGGAGCTAATGAAGGTGTCAACTTGTGCTTGCCATCTGAAGATGGCAGTTTTTGGAGTATGAGAGCAACTCATTTGTGTTTTGATGCAAACTTGAGGCTAAACAACAGACACCAGTGCCTGTCTACTGTTAACGGTCTTTGATAACTCCAAAGACAAAAAGCAAGGTGAATAAAGGTTGCATTTAGCAGATGCCTCCATCAGGCTTCCTCCAACCGTCTGCCTAAATCTTCTCCTCCCTGTAATGATGGAAAGAGAATCCATTTCTCACTCAGAGAATGAGAAATCGATGACCCTGAGATGGAACTGTGTGAGATGAGATATGGGCTGCGGCTCGGAGGCAGGGCTCCAACTGACAGCTGACTGACAGGGGGTTAAATGACATCAAGGCAGACAAGCTTGGAGGTGTAAAACTGACCGTCCTGGATTTTCACACTTTGTAGAGGCCAGGTGTTGCTAAATTCCCAACACATTTCTATAATTGACCGTCACTTGCCCCTTGGCACCTCAAGGGTAAATTATAGTTCAGTGGTGGTAGCATGTTGGCAGTACTTTGGCAGATTGTGGGTAGCTGGGGACTGTCTACCTGCAGAGCATCTGTTGTCCAGACCACAAAGGGACTACAGAAAGAGATGGAAAATTAAAATTGAAAGAGACCGAAAAAAAAAAAAGATGGGGGGAAGGGGGAACGCAGGTGTTTTGTAGAAGGTCCAGTATATTTTAAATAATTCTTTCTTTGAACCTGAAACAAAGATGGAGAGTTAAAGAACCCACTAAAATATTTCATCTTGGCACCTTGAAGAATGTCTTGATTGGAAAAATCTACCTTGAAGCTTATTTAGTTTATGTCCCCTTATCCTGTATTTTTATTTGTAAAATAACTTTTTTAATCTTCAGGTGACCAAGTGCAGTGACCCCAGCATCATATTGTTATGTTCCATTTCAATATTTTTAATTGTAAAATGTTTCCTACCATGAATTTGTCAATCTACTACTCCTACACCTTTTCCTAGTGTTGTACAGGAAGTGGCCGGTTGTTGTGGCATAGATACTGGAAGGTTATTTATAACCTCAGAAGTATGTGCTTTAAACATTATACGCTTTAATTTTAATTAATTAATTTTAATTATTTGTATTTTACAATTTATTGGTTCCTTTTCTATAATTAAACCTTTTTTTTGACTGCTGTAATTTTCAGATATCTCATTAATTTAAATATTGCCAGCATATATGCATAAAATATCTTAATTACCAACAAACAAAACTTTGTTAGAATTTGCTGATTGAAAAATTAGTCACCAGTTAATCTATATTTTAGTGTTAAAATAACACTGCCATACTGTAATGGATAATTCACTCACTAATACTAATGTATACAATGTTTTACATTAGTATTAGTGTTAGTATAAATAATGTAATTTGTTCTTACAATTTGCACTTTTTAGCTCTGTTTTGCATAAAAATGACTGGGGACTAGGTGCACATTTCTTTTAGTTGGCAGGTGTAGTCAGTAGGGAGAAAGTAGTTCTTATAATATTAGAACAGCTCCCAACTACGTTTGTGTGATTTCTGGAAAGAGGTGCCACTTAGTGCCATTATATTCAAGAGAAGGCAGACATTTCTGTAGTTTTCTTCCAAAACTGGACGATTCAATCCAGAACAGTGCAGGTGGAGAAACGGGCTAACGCTGTAAGCCAGAGGAAAAATCGAAACATTTGATTTTTAAGGGTGAACTGTCCGTTATAATCCAAGCTGCGCAGTCACACTGCTGTGATAGCTGCCATGACTTCCATATGCAAACAGTTTTTTTCTGTCTTAAGTGTTCGCGCTGACTTCCTGTGCTGCTCTTTTGTAGGTGTCTTACTACACCTCGAAATCCAAGCAGGAGGAGATTGACAGTCACACCACAGATGGCTTCCCTCTGTTCCTCATCACTTATGCCCGTGCTATCACCTTCTCCATGATATCCTACCTGAGGTAAGAAGTGATCAGCGACTGTTGCACAGTGAGTGGCAAAATCCAGGGGACAGACAGCTTATAGTTTATGTAAACACAACTGAGGTGAACGGCAAACAAGTTTTACGTGATGTATTACACCGTGTTGTTATTAATTTAACAAAGATTTAGCTGAAGTAATGGTAAATGGACTGGTTCTTATATAGTGCTTTTCTACTCTAGCTGAGCACTCAAAGTGCTTTATACAACACGTTTGCATTTACCCATTCATACAAGCACTTCCTTCTACAGCTAAGTGCTTACTATCCAACATTCATGCTCTGACAGTTGCATCTGAGAACAACTTGGGGTTCAGTATCTTGCCCAAGGATACTTTGGCATGCAGACTGGAGCAGCCAGGAGTTGAACCACCAACCTTCCGATTAATAGATGACCTGCGCTACCTCCTGAGCCACAGCCACCCCCGAAGTGTAGACACAATGTGTGAAAGCCTAAGTACAGAATACTTTGGTATACAGAGGAGTTCATGGTTAAGTCAATGACTACAAGGCGCCCAGGTCATGTGGTGCAAAACGAGCCCAAATCATCACCCCTCCACCACCGTGCTTTATAGTTGGTATGAGGTGTTTGTGCTGATGTGCTGTGTTTGTTTTTCTCCAAACATGGTGCTGTGCATGATGGTGAAACATCTCCACTTTGGTCTTGTCTGTCTAAAATACATTTTTCCAGAAGTCTTGTAGTTAGCAACACTTCCAAACAAGCTATACGTGTTCAGTCATTGTACTGCCATATGAACTTTAACATTTAACATGTTAACGGAGGCCTGAAGAGTCTGAGATGTAGCTCTTGTTTTTTTTTTCTCTGAATATTGCACGGTCTGACCTTCGGGTTAATGTACTTGGACGTCCACTGCTGGGAAGATTGGCAGCGGTCTTGAATGTTTTG
The DNA here is from genome assembly GCA_034780415.1 of Cichlasoma orientale. Taxonomy (NCBI): domain Eukaryota; kingdom Metazoa; phylum Chordata; class Actinopteri; order Cichliformes; family Cichlidae; genus Cichlasoma; species Cichlasoma orientale. The sequence continues at coordinate 264,098 of JAVDPK010000133.1, read as the reverse complement.
CACTTGTGAATAATCTCTCTCATTGAGTTGCGTTTTGTTTCCAAACTGTTTGGAAATGGCCTCATAATCCTAAAATCATCACTGATGTCCTTCCTCCTTGGCATTGCTTTAACACACACCTGAATGCTTCAGACCAGCAAACTACCAAAACGTCTGCTGTTACAGAGGTGCTCAGACTTGCTGATGATCAGTGAATCAAGTGTATTTCATCTGCACCACCCGGCTGTTCTTTTTAAAGTATTGTTTTACTTTTTTCAAACCGTATTTTAATTTTCTGTTCTTTTTTTCACTGAGTTTTAAAAAGCATCCTGAAAAAGTTCAAGATAGTTACAAGAAATGTGATGATTTGCTCTTTTCTTTTTTGATAAAAGTTAAATAAGAGCATTGATAGCACTCCCATGCTTGATTGTTGAAAATGAAGCTGCAGCCAGAAGATTAGTCAGAGAGAGAAGCTGCTGGCTGGCCTATTTCTGTCTGGAGGTAAAGTGAAATAATATCTCACTTAAACCTTTTGTACTTGCTATTATGCTTTGATTCGTGATCCAGCTGAAGAAACAGGAGCTCAATTATTGAGCTTTAGCACATCAGAGATACAGACAGGCAGCATTTTTTTTTTTTTACCTTTATCAGAGCCAGGCCAGCTGTATCCCAAATAGTGTTTGCAGCTTTCATTTATAGGCAAGGCATGTGCTGCCTCTGTCTTCATACTGTCTAGCTTAAATAGTATGGTGAACAGCTATATTTCCAAAATCCAAAAAAATTTTAGTACAATGAACTAAAAAAAAAACAGCTTTTTGAGTTCATTGTACTAAGATTTGTCGTGTTACTATAATTTACCAAGTTCAGCTAATCAGTAATACACTGAACACTTAATACAATTCTTACTTTGTTTTCAGTGTTATTAGAACCTGATCGGCTATGTTAGGTTAACATAAAACTGTCTGTGTTTACCAAATTATAATTTTTTATTAAATATAATTTCATAAACATTATTTAAATTTACCATGAAATTCTTTATATGCTACTCTCTCTCTCTCGCTCCCTCTCTCTCTCATATTGGGCATGCATCCAGTAAGGGTGCCCAGGCTCAGCTGGAAACCTGGACCCTCTGTGGTCGATTAACAAGACTACGTGAAGTACCCTCTAAAAGTCTACTAGAAGATGTGAATGCAGCACTACAGACAATCCCTACTGCGACCATATATACCACAGCAACAGTGATCCTTGAGATGCTTGGCTATAAGATGAACAACCACAAGGAGCAGTGCCCTCCATGGAGAAGAAGACTAGAGGCCAAGATCAAGGCAGCACAAAGAGATGTTAGCCAGCTATCGGAGTTGCAGAAAGGTGTGATGAAGAAAGGGGAGCCTAAGAAGTACAACAAGCTGTCCATAGCTGAGGCAAAGACTCGCCGCCTTGGCTAACTGCTTGAAGAGGTATACCAGAGAGATAGAAGCCAGGAGAATAAACCAGATGCTCGCCACTGAACCATTCCAGGAGCATTCTCAGTCGCAGGAGAACAATAGGAGAACAGCCCCGCCGAGGCTGGAGACAGGGCAATGCTGGGCGAAGGATACAACACAAAAATATGGCCAAATTTTAGAAATTGTTCGGTTTGGTTTTGTTATAAAACATCCAGCAATGATCCCCTTCGGGCTGTTCAGGTTAACAAACTTTAGAAAAACTGGACCTTGCTTTCAGTTCATTGTTATCTTTATCAGCTGCATGGATTTAAATGCAATACCGTCCTCCTTGGCAGGCTGGACAATGTGAGGAACAAGGTGTGGGTGGCTGTCTTCACGTGTTCTCCGCTGTGCTGGCAGTTCTCTCTGGTTTTGGCCAGCTACTTTACATTGAAGTGCCGTTTGTTATCACTGTTGCAAACTCCTTTTTCCTTTTACTTGGTGAGAAAAATTCTCTCTTGGCTCCTTTCCTTCCACAGTTTTAGGTTTCAGAAGTGCAATACTGACCAAGTAATTAACTTAAAAGTGACAAAACTTGTACATAAAAAAGTTCCAGTATTGTTTTGTGATGCATTTGTTTTATTTATTTATAAGAATTTTATGTTTTTTTTTAAGGATAATTTGAGTACCTTAAAACTGTCATTAAATGGCATCACTTTTTCCAGGAATTAGTCTCAGCATGTTCATAATGGTGTCCAACTGGCAGCACATACATGTGGAAAACCCACTCCCAAAGAGGATGGCTTACACTCACAAAGAAGCTATCATGTCCATTACCATCACCACTGTGACTGAGGTCCTCAAGTTCTTCATAGGCGTCATGTGTGACTTAACGTCCGTGCAGTCCTTTTGCTCGTATACCACCACCTCCAATGTATTTTGCTACATCTACACCATTACCTTCTTTGGAGCCTTTCTGCTTCTAAACAAGCGGCGGGAAGCCAGCAACAGGCACGGGCTGACCTGCAAGCGAATCCCATCAGACAGACCTGAAAACCACTCTGAGCTATACAGCATTTGCTGCGTGGGAGGTGACTTTGATAAGAGCACTGGAGCGGAGAAGAAGCAACCAGCGAGTAATTTCTGTAAGGATTACTACGGCCCAATTTTGATCAAACCCTGGGTTAAGGGAGTGATAATCTTCCTCTTTGTGGCATATGTATTGTAGCTGGAAGCATTTATGGATGTCTCCATGTACAGCAGGTGATTGAGGTTTATGACATAGCAGCCGATAACTCCCAAGTTAACTGATTCAATAGGAAAGATCAGCAGTATTTCTCTGATTATGGACCTCTGTGATGGTTGTTGTCAGTGAGGCTTTTGCATACCGGGATGAGACCAACCGCTATTAAGTCCAGGCACACAATGAGGACTTTAAAAGGCTCCAGTTTGTAAAGATATCTTTTCACCCTGGCTGGACTCTTATTTTTCATATAGGCAGATGAATAATTTAACCCTTAGTGATAAAGATGTCTTTCTCAAAAATCTCCCGCAGTTTTTTGATTTATTTTCTTTCCACAAGCAAGATGTGAACCTCACCAGAGATGTCATCTCCAGGGGCAGCAGGGAATTTCGTACACTCAAAGGTCTTCAGTTCACCTCAGTTGGCTGCAGAGCAGCTTCTTTATTGGTCTATAACCAGGAATCTTTTCTGACCAGTATGATGTTGTAGTGAGCAGCACAATCAAAAATGTTTGCGTGATCGCAGCTGTGATGTACATCATCTCCCTCCTGCTGATTACTAACCTCGTCTGCTCGTTACCGGCGACTTGTTCAATTAGTTCAGAGACTGCAGGTGTGAGCGGCTTCATGGCGCTCTGGGACGTTAGTCTCAACTCCATATCCACGATCAGTTTCACCGTCTGCATTGGCTTCACTGTCGATTCCTCCAAACACGTGTCTCACGCCTTCGCCTCCATGCTGTCTCAAATCTGGGGTATCCTAGGGCAATTGAACATTAACCCTTTCTGTACACACACTGGCCGCTTTTTGAGGTTCACCTTTTGAACTGTTTGTTAATGTAAATCTCGAATGAGCCAATCACATGGCAGTGACTCAGTGCATTCAGTGGAGACATGGTCACAGGCTCATCACATCCGGACGATAGAAGATGGGTCCATCCTGCCTTGTAGCAGCTGTTCAGGCTGGTAGGTAGTAATGGTGTGGTGGATAGTTTCTTGACACTCTTTGGGCCTTTGGGCATTATTTAAATGCCTACCTGAGTGTTGTTGCTGACCATGTCCATCCCTTTATGACCACAGTGTGCCCATCTTCTGATGGCTGCTTCCAGCAGGATAACCCACCATGTCACAAGGCTCAACTCATCTCATACTGGTTTCTTGAACATGACAATGAGTTCACTGTACTCAGGTGGCCTCCACAGTCACCAGATCTCCAGTAGAACACCTTTGGGATGTGGTGGAACAGGAGATTTGCATGAGATGATAGCATCTGTGTGATGCTATTATGTCAATATGGACCAAAATTGCACCTTTTTGAATTTATACCGCACTCTCAGAGAGATAAGATCATTTTTGTTTGCCTGGATGGCCACAAAAGTTAAATGAACGTGTACCAGTCACTATTGTGAATTTCTATTTTTGTACTCTCATCATCTCTGCCTAGTTAGATAATGGAGAGTGGCATTTATATTGTGCTTTTCCGCTCTTATGGACCACTCAAAGGAATTTATACTACAAGCCCCTTTCACCCACACATTCATACAGCTCTTTATTTATCACGCTCACACACCGATGGATGCATCAGGGACAGTCTGGAGTTTAGTATTTTGCCTCAGGAAACTTCAACATGCAGACTGGAGGAGCCGATTAGTGGATGACTCTACCTCCTGAGCCACAACTGCCAGTATGCGCCCCGAAATACCTTTACATAGATTTCAGAAGCAGTGCGAAGTTGTCTGAAAACTGCTACAATAACCCCCCCCCCCCTTTACTTCATTTATATTCCATTTAAAAGTCACATTATTCCAAACTGTCCATAATTAAGCCGCACCACAATTTCTCAGTTTCAGGAAATGGTGTTGGTGGCATATTCATCATAATGGCCTCCAACTGGCAGCGCATTAAAAGCAAGAACCCATGCAGATGGCTCACACCTCAAAAGGAAGCGTTATGTCCACCAAAGCTACCACCACCACCACCACCACCATCCATGTGATCATGACTGATGTTTAGCATTTTTTTAATTGTTTTAATTTTATTCATTTGTAGCATTTTGCATTGAATTATAAACCACTGGAGACTGGAGGGAAATAGAAAGGAAAGAAATTGCATACAGATATGATTTATGCTCACTGCTGCAGATAGGGCAACATTTAGTGAGCATATTAACTTCAATTATTTAGGATATGAACAGTGAGTATTCTTATTTGAAGAAGCTCCAAACAGAAAATAACACACTCAAATGGGACTCCAGCAGATAAACGGGATTAAGTGGTTCTTGTTGCTTTTTCCACTGCAGGAAAAGAGTGGCAGAGGGAATGCCGTGCAGTTACTTAGGATCAAGTGCTTTCTGTGCAGCGGTGATGGGATGGCAGCTGCTGGTTGTCTTGTTGCCGGCCCTTTGCTTGCAGATATCACAATTTTAACAAAGACCAAGACGAGCAAAAAGCCTTGGATGCAGCTGTACTGTAAATAGAACTTAGCCTCTCCCCAAAAAATTTCAAGAGGTCTTCAGGTTTTAACTTTCTGCATCCTTCATGGCCACCGCACAGCTCTGTCACCCTCCGTCACGCCTGTCTTCCCTCGCCCTGCTTCCAAGACGAGATGCCTCTGGACCACACTGCATGACGTGACATGGCCCTACACCCAGGAGAAAGGCAGAGATAGAGAGAGAGGGTGGATGTAAGAGCATGAACTGATAAGAAGAGGGATTGGTGATAAAGTAACAAAACTGCTCATGTTTCTCTTTTTCCTGTGTAGTAAAGGAATAATAAATCCCACATCTGTTAGTGCACTTTTACACGACTAACACATGAAGAAGCCCATTTTTATTATTATTTATTTTAATAATTTTATTATCAGAAAAAATATATGGAGACCCCCAAATTTCACCTATTCTCTCATAAATTAAACACCTTATTGTACATTTAGTGATGCGACAGCTTGTCACTGGGTTGGAACCTGCTGAAGCACTGCTGCTGTACCCCCGACTGAGTGCTTGTCTGTACTTGAACCTCTGGTGAAAAATTTTAACCCTAATGTTACGCAAGGGCCTTTAAAAAGGTGGAAATTGAAAACAGGGGTACCCATTAATTTATACTATATTACATATTTTTATCATTCATTCAGACACTTGAAAACGAGCTGGCATTTGCATAGTGCTTTTTTTTTTTTTTTAATTTTATTTTACCTTTATTTAACCAGGAAAATAACAAATTTAGATTAAAATATATTTTTCAAGTGTGTCCTGGGCATGGCGAGTATACACAAGGACA